>MDKJ01331019.1:0-35653 GCA_005239525.1 Nicotiana knightiana
TATATATATATATATATATATATGTTTACCCTTAAAATCAGATAATAATTAAATTTATAATGTGATTTTAAGGACACGTGATTTCACCTAATACCAATTGATAAATGTGAAGATTAATAATAGAAATTTACAATAAGATAAAGCAAATCAGTGTTGAAATGAAATTCAGTCCTCGAGCTAGAGTGCCCTCGAACTTACCGATATCAGAAGAATTAAAAATAAAGCAAGCTGATGAACAAGAGAATATAAGATAAAGAGAATTTTATACTCCCTCCATTCCAATTTATGTGAAACTGTTTGACTAGGCATGGAGTTTAAGAAAAAATAAAGACTTTTGGAATTTGTGGTCTTAAACAAGTCAAAAAGGGCCCCAGAGTATTTGTGTGGTTATAAAAGCTTCTCACTAAGGGTAGAATTGTAAGTTTAAGCTAAATTCTTACCAAATTTAGAAAGGGGTCATTCTTTTTGGAACAGATCAAAAAAGGAAATATGTTCGCATAAATTGGAACATAGGGGGTATTTTTTTTTTATGCAAGAACAATGTGTATTACAAATGACTATAACTCCCATTTATATAGTATAGAAATTCTACTTATGGTATAACTCTAATTAAAGAAGGAAATCCAATGATTAACTAATAAACCATTTTTGATTTGATCTGTTCCGAGATTTCCTCCATGATTTTCGACCAGTCACGGATATCTCGCCTTTATGTTATTATGCTATCTTCGATTTTGCTCGATGTATGTCTCATTCGATCTCGATCGCTACTGGTCTCGATCTCGATAAGTACCTCGAATCTCGAAATCGGTACCTTTTCCTCGTGTCTCGGTCTGATCTACTACGGGATCGGTCTTCGATCCTTCACTGGTCTCGGTGAATTAGTCAAATCGAGCTGAGCCCGATTTTAACCGTATACGCATAGTCCCCTCATGTTTTGGAGTGTAATGACAAAAAACGAATTGAGCCTTCGATCTTGACCTGTCATGACGTCATCTCCGTGATGAAAGCAATAGAAATGACCGAAACATCCCGTCGGTATAGTTTTCCAGGCATTTAATGCATGTTAGTTGGTGGTCGGCCACTAGTGATTTTGAACTGTCGCCGTGAAACCCATAAATAGGCCTCTTTATCATTGATTCAAACTTTACTTTCAATTTCTTTTAATCTCCAAAGCCTTTTACATCTCTTAAGTTCTTCCTTTCTACAAAATCTTCAGCTTTCGTTGTTAATCCCTTCTCAAAAATCAAGTCCTATTATCTTCTTCTTTCTTCAAACTCAAACCAGAATGGCAAAAACGTCAAAAATTATACCACAAAAAGAAGCTGCTTCATGTTCTCAACCGGTCGGCGGGAAAGCGCCGGTGGAACCCGCCTTGAGGAATGTGTTCCTGGGGGTGTGTACTAAGCTCCAATTTCAGACCGAGAAAACCTCGTCGGTTCCTGGACATTGAAAGCTAGTATCGAGATACATATGCTCGATACCTAAGGCCTACCTCGATAAAGTGAAGGAGGACTGCAATTGGCAGAATAAGGAAGTTGTGATACCGACCCCCGATGAAGGTATTACTACCCACGTGGAAAGGTACCTGAATGTTTACACTTATCCTTTTATGTTGGGTCCCCTTGACCCAGTCATCGTGGATTTTTGCAGGAAGTACTAGGTGACTTTTGGTTAGATTCATCCCTCCTTTTGGAGGATCGTTATATTGCTCTGATTCTTCTCGAGCAAAGTGACTGTCTCCCCTTCACCATCGACTACCTCATCAGGTTATATCGCCCCCGGCTTTACCGAGGTGGTTTAATAAAGCTCCAATGTCGAGCCACTAAAGTTTTCATCTCCAGCATCGATGAAGACAAGGATCGGGGCTGAATCGGTCGGTTCGTCAGGGTGAATACCTCGGACCTAATTTCGGCTGAGAAGATGCCATTTTCCGAGAAGTGGAATATGAAACGTAAGTAAGAACATTAACAAAGTTACAACTCGATTAAGGACATACAATCACTTAATATGGGGAACTGGTCAGTAGCAGTGTTGTTCTTTGTTCTTGATGCACTTGAGAATTGTTGACTAGAAGCTTAATCACTGTTGAAGTGCTTGAGTGAATTCTATAAGTGTTCAAGTGATATTTTGCCATTGGTTTTATGTTAATATAACATTGATGACATCACTTGAATGATGTAAGCAACTTTGGTACAAGGTCCTTCCCAATGGAGGTGACTGTTGCACTGTGATGTACTATTGCGTGTGCAGATAGTCACTTTCCAGCTGTGGAGAGTTAACTTGGTACAATCACTAGGGGAACATATGACCTTGTTGATTCTTTAACTTTTGAGTTACTGATTAACATCTCCAGCTTAAGTCTGGTTATCTTCATGCGTTTGATAATGTGGACCAGATGTGAATTAGGTTCCTTGTCTGGTTCTTGACATTAAGTTTGTTAGATCATCAAAACATAAACCAGAGGTACGTATAACCTATCACCTTCTTTTTGTTACTTGGATTTTCTTATTTCTTTTACTGATGTTCTCTTTCGATGTAGCTGCTGCCTGGATGCCCGGTGCCATCCCTGACCTTAAGAGCTGGGTCAGGGACCTAATCTCGACATCGACATATGCTGAACGCGCATGGCACGACTTATAAAAGGAACGATGGGAAGCCAAAAAGCATGGTAAGCCCTCTTTCACATGTATAGTGGTTTGATTAAGATATTCCTCTCATACTTACTCAATTTTCTCGTATACAGACCTGAGCAAAAATGCGGTCATGAGGCCCCCATATGGTGAGGAGGAGACTTTGACCTCAGTCCTGAAATCGGCGAAGGATAAAAAGAGGAAAAGGGCCTCAACCTCCGAAAATCCAAAGCCCAAGAAAAATCTGGCTCATAAACCGACGAAAGACATTGTTCTCTTGCCAGCTGAGTCAATTCAGATCTTGAGAAAGGAGGAAGAGAAAGAGGAAAGTGGATTCGGGCTAGTGGTCCGAACAAAGACAAATACTGAGGCTCAAAAGACCACCGAGCCAGTGGGAGCCAAAAATAATCTACCCCGAGCTGATAGGTCCTCGGGAGGCGACTCGGGAGGAGTCCCCGAGTTGGCAAAAGCTGAGACTGCCTCGTCCCAAGGCAAAAAGGTAGCGGAACCGGCCGTGGAGGTAAGTATCGAGGCTCCTCGAGATGAAAATAATTCCCCAAGAGACCCACTTGGGGCAATATAAATTGGAGACTCGCCGATCCTTCCTTCATTTTTCGAGGAGGCAATTCGGGAGGCCCAAACTATGAGGACCCCGATGTAGAAGGATCCCACGGAGGGGAAGACCCATTCCGTGGTTATTTTACCGAGATCAAAGATGTCGCCGGTCTGAGCGGCTTGGATATACCGAGGAAAGATCCAAGTGGGACTTCCTCCAACTTTGGATTGACCAACCAGTTCCCGGCCCCCAACTCCTATCCCGGGACCAAACGGACCATCGTCATCTCCATCCCGAAGGATGCTTGAGTTTTTACCGCCCCCGTGGGGGGTGGCTAGTTATCTTTGGGGTCTGGTCACAGAGGAGGACCATGCCCTAATGGACGAAGTGGAGGCTCCGTGTCTTTTCAACGAGGCACAACAAGCCTTGAATTGGGTAAGACTTAACATCCCTTATGAATATCATACTTGCATTTTTCTTCTTTCTATAACTTTTTACTTTTGTCTGTGTAGGCCTCGGTGCTTCATCATGAGGCATTTTCTAGGTCTCGAGTTGAGCTGAGTTGGTACGAGGTCGACAACCAAAGGCTTACTGAGGAGAGGAATTCCCTCAAACTTCTCGGCGTACAAAAAGAAGAATAGATCAAGGACTTTCGAGCCGAGTTGTCCATGACTTACAAAGAACAAACCGACCTGATTGAGAAGGTAATAAAAATCTTAGAAGCTTATGGCATCAGTGTGAGGACGATGGCTAACACTTAAATCTCACAGGTTGAGCAGAAGGTCGAGAGAATCGAGCAATTTTGTGAAGAGGTCGATATGATGAAGGCGGAGACTTTGGGATGGAAGCAAAATATGGATCGCCCTGCCTCAGAGCTCGAGCCTAGCTGTCGTCTGCTGAAAGTCAGCTTCAGGGAATGAAGGAAAAAAACTTGGCACATACTAAGAAAATATAAGAGCTTGAGGCTCGGTTGGTCACCGAACTTGCAAAGGCCAAATCTGAGGCTGAAAATGCTAAGGTCGATGCGGAGGCGAACGTGGCCGTCTACCGGTCCGATGCTGAAGCTTCTCAAGACCAAGCAAGAGAGACTGTTGAGGCCGCCCAAACTCGGGCACATGGGGTTGACGAACTCGCCAAGTTCCAATCACGGAGATAAACCCTCGAGGAGATCCATGCTCGGGGTTTTGATCTCACTGATGAGATACAAAAGATACAAAAGGCCAAAGAGCACGAAGACGATGCTAAGGCACTAGCCTCCGATGATGATGATGATGATGATGACGCCGAGAGTGGGTCCGATAGCGGAGGGGGGGCGGGGACCTGATGGAGAAGCTTCCCCCGGAGAAAATTAGGAACTTAGGATTTTTTTGATCTTTTGTATAGGATCGGACCTTGTAAATATTCTCATATATAAAAGATCTCTTCTCTTTCTGACTTGTCTTTATTTAATTTTATGCTTTGTGAAATTTTGTTCAATTCATGCCTTATGAAAATTTTGCTCATAAGTTCGAGGCTTAGGAAATTTGATCGAAGACGGACTAGTGTAGTCTTTATAATCGAGTAAGTACTTACTCGAACTCAGAGTCAGGTGACCCTTAGGTTTTAATTGAGTGAGGATGATTTCTCAAAATATAAAATAAAATGGCCCTTTAGGCTCTTGAATTAGGCTTTCTTTCCCTTTTCGGCTTGAAAAGTTTGTTGTTTAATCATACAAAATCTGTTATGCCTGGGTGGGCATTCGGTGTTTTGGTTCGGTATTTAAGAATTCCGATTCGGTATTCCGGTATTCGGTTTATAAATTGTATATACCAAATACCGTACCAAATTATTTCGGTACGGTTCAGTATTTTTTATTTTAGTTCGGTACAATTTTGGTTTAATAATCGCTAAATAAACTTATGACGCGTGACAGCCCTCTGCCCCTCTCCGTGCACAATTCTTCACTGGATTCACAATTCACTGATTCAGTCTACTTGAAACCTTCACTTCGCTCATTTATATCAAATAGTAAAAAGAAACAAAAGCTCTCAATCAAATATGGTGGGCGAGTTTGACCAGTAGTTCTTTGCTGTACTTGAAATGTGGAAAGCGTTTTTGGTATTCTGTGATATCCAAATTCAAATGTGGGATAAATACCTTTTCTATTTTGTGGATAACTTCTTCATCATCAAGCAGGTCAGTTTTGAGGGGTAAAAAGAAACAAAAGCTAATGATAGAACAACCATCCACAAAAAGGCTTGTGGAAACACCTGAACAGCCATCCTACATGATCTTTAAAAATTCGGTATTTCGGTATACATATTCTCAAGATCCTAATACCGAGGACCGTACCATCATACTGAAATACCAAATTTATTACCGAAAAATCGAAACATAAATACTAAATTAATTCGGTCCAATTTGGAATTTGATTTTTCGAATTTTATGTCCACCCCTAGTTATGCCTTAGCATGAAAATTTGATCAAGAGTTTGAACGATTCCGTACCCAATTAGGGGTTTCAAGGGTCATATTATCGAGACCCTTTGTTTCGTAATGCCTTAGCATAAAATGAAGAATTTGTTCGAGAGTTCGAACGATTTTGCACTCATTATGGTTTTCGAGGGTCGATATTATCGAGACTCTTAGTAATTCAGTCGAGGGTAGCCTTTTTAACCGGTTATGAAAATATTCGAAGGCCTATTTTATAACGAAAATCGAACGTCTCTGAACCCTTTTAATTTTGTCGTAGCCTTTAGCTTGGGATTTGCCTTTTGGGCTTGTTTCCCTGTTATACTTCGAACTTGTTCTAAGTGTTAGTCCCCGAGTGAGGTGGTCGTGGCCTATAAAATTGAGAGGCCTTTTTAAGGTCTTACGATCTCGAGGTCTTAATAATTCGATTTTTTGGATGGTAGTCTCCAAGTGCAGGGTTAATTGTTTGAACTTTAGTTGTGATCGGCCCTTAAGCCAGTTTCCATAATAGATCACAAGTATGAAATTGTAAAGCAAAAATTTCTCTAAAGCATGGAATATTTGGCAAGGAAAAATACCTCTTTCAATAGATTATACATTCGTATATGTTTGACATTAGGGATTGAGTAATCTACATGGGCACGGTTCGTTCGACTGTTTGGCCCTTACAAAATTTACCTATCGAGACCCTATTGACACGAAGTACTTTCCTTGTAACATTCGAGGGTGATGCACCCCAGTATTCGAGGTTGATTGTAAAGAAGCCCCGGATACTGTTGAATTTCTCTAAGTTAGCACGAACAATGATTGCCTCATTAAAAACCTTACCGAAAACCCGTTTGGGACAAAAACTAGTCTAAGGGAAAAAGAGTGCAACGCGTGCTTTCAGACCGAAGGACTTTGTGTTGAAGAATCCCTCGACGTCTTTGATTGAACACCTTCAATCGGTTAATACAAAATATAAATGAAAATGGAGAAGGTCATACCTTAGCAGTAATAACGTTTGAGGAGTGATATGTTCCAATTGTTTGGTAATTGCTCGTCATTCATCGTGCCAAGTTTATAGGATCCTTTGCCGACGATTTTGCGGACTTGATACGGTCCCTTCCAGTTTGGGCCAAGTTTTTCTTCGTTTGGGTTTCGAGTATTGAGGTGACTTTTCTCATAACTAAGTCCCCGGTTTTAATGTGTCAAAAATTGGCTTTTCGGTTGTAATACCTTTCGATTAGTTGTTTCTTCACGGTCATTCCAACAAGGGAGGCTTTCCTTCTTTCATCTAGCAATTCGAGGCTTGTATTCATAGCCTCGTGATTTGACTCTTCCGTTGTATAATGAAACCTAAAGCTAGGTTCCCCGACTTCGACCGAGATCAAAGCTTCAACACCATAGACTAAAGAGAACGATGTTTCCCTCGTACTGGATTTCGATATCGTACGGTACGCCCAAAGGACCTCGTGCAATATTTATCTTCATTTTACTTTAGCATCGGTCAATCTTTTCTTTAGATTTTGAATTATGGTCTTGTTTGTCGATTCGGCCTGTCCGTTCCCACTAGGATGATATGGCATTGATAAGATCCTTTTTATCTTGTGATCTTCGAGAAACTTTGTCACTTTGTTGCCGACGAATTGCTTTCCGTTGTCACATACGATCTTGGAAGGCATCCCGAATCGACATATAATGTGGTCCCAGATGAAGTCTATGATTTCTTTTTCTCTAACTTTCTCGAAGGCCTGTGCTTCAACCCACTTAGAGAAATAGTCAGTCATAAACAAAATGAATTGAGCTTTACTTGGGGCTGATGGGAGAGGGACGACGATGTCCATTCCCCATTTCATGAACGACCATGGGGATAAGACTGAGTGGAGTTTCTCTCCATGTTGGTGAATCATCGACGCATACCTTTGACATTTTTCGCACTTTCGAATAAACGCTTTTGTATCCTTTTCCATATCGGCCCAATAGTATCCTGCTCTGATGACTTTGTGAACCAATGACTCGGCACCAGAATGATTCTCGCAAGTGCCTTAGTGAATTTCTCGTAGGAAGTAGTCGGTATCTCCTTGACCCAAACATATTGCCAATGGTCCATCGAACATCCTTCTATATAGTTTCCCATCCTCGACCAATGTGAACCGTGCGGCCTTCGTGCGTAGAGTCCTCGATTCCTTAGGATCCGATGGAAGGTTCCCGTTCTTTAGGTATTCAATATACTTATTCCTCCAATCCCAAGTAAGAATTGTGGAATTTATTTTTGTGTGGCCTTCTTCGAGCACCAACTTCAAAAGTTATACAATAGTCCCCGAGCTAAGCTCGTCATCTTAGACCAATGACCCCAAATTTTCAAGGGCATCGGCTTTTTTATTTTGCTCTCGAGGTACGTGTTGTAGGGTCCATTATTTAAATTGATGTAGAGTCACCTGTAGCTTGTCCAAGTACCTCTGCATTCAGTCTTCTCGAACCTCGAAAGTTTTGTTCACTTGGTTTACCACAAGTAGGGAGTCGCATTTGGCCTCGATGACCTCTGCTCCCAAACTCTTAGCTAGATCGAGACCTAAAATCATGGCCTCATACGCGGCCTCATTTTTAGTTAACTTGGAAGTTTTGATAGACTGTCTAATTGTATTACCTGTGGGTGGCTTCAAAACGATACCTAACCCGGACCCCTTCACGTTCGAAGCACCGTTTGTGAAGAGGGTCCACACCCCCCATGATGTACCCGATTTTAATAATAGTTCCTTTTCGACCTCGGGTACAAGGGCTGGCGTAAAGTCGATCATAAAGTCTGCCAAGATTTGAGACTTGATGGATATTCGATGCTGATATTCAATATCGTACCCGCTTATCTCGATGGCCTATTTGGCCAATCGGCCCTAGAATTCGGGCTTATTCAAAATATTGTGAAGGGGACACACAAATTGGGTGACATTGGAAATATGATTTTAATTTCCTGGAGGTGCTTATTAGAGCAAGCGCTAATTTTTCTAAGTGTGGGTACCGGGTCTCGACCTCTCCTAGGGTTTGACTAACGTCATAAACAGGGAATTGCGTACCTTGCTCTTCTCGAACTAAGACCCCACTTACTGTTATCTCCAAAACTGCTAAGTAGAGTTGCTCGTCCGCTTTAGGGGTGTGAAGCGATGGCAGGCTCGACAGGTATCATTTCAGTTCTTCTAAGGCTTGTTGACATTTGGAATCCATGCGAAATTGCTCTTCTTCTTAAGCAGTGAGAAAAACTGGTGGCTCCTATCTGAGGACCTCAAAATAAATCAACCACGGGCGGCTATGCGCCCTGTTAACCTTTGTAAAACCTTGACATTATCCACGATCGTGATGTCTTTGATTTCCTTGATTTTATCGGGGTTGATATCGATCCCCCGATTTGACACTATAAAGCCGAGGAACTTTCCCGAACCGACCCCGAATGCACATTTCTCCGGGTTGAGCTTCATGTTGTATTTTTTAGTATGTCAAAGTCTCCTGCAAATGTTTTAAGTGGTCCTCTGCTCGCAGGGACTTAACTAGTATGTCGTCAATATAAACCTCCATTTCTTTACCTATCTGTTCTTCGAACATTCGATTACTAGGCGTTGATAAGTAGCACCAGCGTTTTTTAGTCCATACGAAATTACATTATAACAATAAGTGTCGTACTTAGTGATGAACGAAGTCTTTTCCTGATCCTCCAGGTTCATTTGTATTTGCTTGTACCCGGAGTAGACATCGAGAAAGCTAAGCATCTCGTGGCTGGCCGTGGAATCGATCATGCGATCGATATTTGGCAAAGGAAAGGAATCTTTATGGCATGCTTTATTTAAATACTTATAGGCCACGCACATTCTAAGTTTATTCCCCCTTTTAGGGACTACGACTATGTTCGCTAGCTATTAGGGATATTTTACCTCCCGCATGGACCCTATCTTGAGAAGTTTAGTTACCCCGTCCTTGATTAATGCATGCTTAACCTCGGACTGTGGCCTTCTCTTTTGATTTACCGGATAAAACCTTGGGTCTAAGCTCAATCGATGGGTAGTGATCTCCATTGGGATACCTGTCATATCAAGGTGGGACCAAGCAAAACAATCCATATTATCAATAAGGAATTTAATGAGTTTTTCCCTGAGCTCGGGGGTTAACCCCGTGCCTAAGTATACCTTTCGCTCGGGTAGGTACTCAATCAGTATGACTTGCTCCAGCTCTTCGACAGTTGATTTTGTTGCGCCGGAGTCATCGAAAATTATGAAGGATCAGGGAATCCAATGTTTGTCATTCTCATCCGCCCCTCGTTCCTCCGATTGGGTCGAGGCTGGTACCTATGGTTAATATTTAACCCCCTTCTTTTCTTTTGACTGATCCTTTTGTTGATGAAAGCGCCGATACTAGTATTACTTTATCGACCGCGGACATCTCTTTTGCCGCATGTTGTTCCCCATACACCATTTTTACTCCATCCGGTGTCAAGATTTTCAGTATTTGGTAAAGGTTTTAAGGGACCGCCCTTATGTTGTGAATCCAGGGTCTTCCGAGTGGGGATTTGTATCTCATATCGCCCTCGATCACATGGAACTTGGTTTCTTGAATAGTCCCAGCTACATTTACTAGTAAGATGATTTCACCTATAGTTATTCACTTGCCATGTTGAGACCATTGAGAACCCGAGCTGTGGGCATGATCTGATCCTGTAGGACGAGCTGCTCCACGACCCTCAATTGAATAATATTGGCTGAGCTCCCTGGATCAATTAAAACACTTTTAACCTGGATTTTATTCATAAATAGAGATTACCAATGCATCATTGTGGAATTGTGAGATCCCCTCTGCTTCCTCATCATTGAACGACAAGGTGCCTTCCGGTACATAGTCTCGAGTTCGTTTCTCCCTGGTGATCGACACCTTGGTGCGTTTGAACACGGACTCTTGTGGTATGTCGACCCCACCAACGATCATGTGAATCACGTGTTGTGGTTCTTCCTGTTCGTTTTTCATGTTTGCATCCCTGTCTCTGAAGTGATTTTTAGCTCGGTCGCTTAAGAATTCTCGAAGGTGACCCTCGTTGAATAGACGAGCCACCTCATCCCTTAACTGTCTGCAGTCTTCAGTCCTATGACCATGGGTACCATGGAGCATATTTGGTTAGGGTTCCTTTGAGCTGGATCGGTCTGTAGGGGTCGGGGCCATCTAGTATCCTTGATTCTCCCAATGGCTGATACAATACCGGATGCGTCAATGCTGAAGTTGTATTCTGATAATCGTGGTGAATCTGTGGGCTCGACGTGTTTATCGAAGCCACTTTTTCTCAAGAGCCCCTGAGAGTTCTGTCCTCGATCATTTCTTCAATCATTTCGAACGAAAATAACCCCTTGGACCGCTGTCTCTTTAATCTGCGTTGTATGGTTGATACCGATCTCTGTTCGATCGGGGTTTCTGTCGATGTCCCTTTGAACTCTGCCAACATGCCCGTTTGGGTAAACGAAACTGGAAGGGGTCCCTAATTGATCATCCTCGACCTTGATCTTTGACTGGTACCAATTATGCGAGAAACATTTACGAGATTGGAAGAATTTCGACCATAAGTCGTGGTGTGAGAAAAATGCCTAAAGGGGGGAATGCCCTATCCTTTGGATTTATTCACCGAAAAACTCCCTAGATGGAAAATACAATATTAAAATATTCGTAAGAGTTATTGCTTAAAAGACGTGCATTAGTCAACATTCGAGGACGAATGTTCCAAAGGGGGGAATGATGTTACACCCCATGTTTTCGTACGTGATAGTACGTGGTAAGTCAATTGATGTATGCTCAGATATAAGATTATATTTGTAAGCATATAAATTAAGCTAATCATGTTACCTTGGAGGTTACAAATATTTAAGATCATGAATAACGAGTACCAAGAGGGTTGGAAATCTTAGAAGCTAAACCAACTGAAGAAAATAAGTTTCGTCAAAAGTCTACGAGTTTGGAACATTATAACATGTACTTTAGGGTGAGACTATGGTTAATTATATGATAATAAGGTTATGCTATGAGTTAATTTTGTCGTATGATAGTCGTGTGCTACGTTTTAAAGTCAAACAAGTTGTGGAACAAAAGTTGGTAAAGGTCTTCACAAGTTACATTCATAAATTTGTAGGAAACTTAGGTAAAATGTAGATGAGATTTTATCCCAATATACTTGGAATTAGGGTATGATCTAGCTACCAAATTTAATATCTAATATTCTAGTTTCTAACGCATTTAACCGTTTGTCGATACGACATTGGAGTAGCGAGATATATGTATTTTTGCGAAATTGCGCAGACTGCTAGGTGACAAGTAGGTGTGTCACCTACTTGGTTAAATGAGAGCCCAAGAAGAAGCAATTTTGGGTCGGCCAAAGAGCTTATTTAAGGACTCATCTCCTGCAATATAAAGCTCATTATATATCACAAACAACCAGACCTAAACCCCTGCAAGCTTCTTTCCAAAAAATTACCCACAAATCCTAATTGATTTTCTCTCTCTTTCAAGTTTTAATTGGGGGTAAAACCTAGAATTTGAAGAATCAAGATAAGGGATGAGTTATCCAACAAGTAAGGTAAGTTTGCTGCTCTCTTTCTTCCATTTTTTCTACTGTAAATTCATGTTAATTAGTTCTATACTTGTAAAGAACTCTCGGGATGGTGATCGAAAACCGTGAGTTCGAGTTATTCACTTGTAGCAGACTGTTTTGTGGACAGTTTTATGTTGCTGTTGGGATGCGTATTTCACTACTATTTTGTGAAGTTTTGGAGGAGGAAGGTTTTGGAGACACACCATATAGATGTAGGGTGGTGGGCTGGTCGTTCTTCGTAACATTTCCGGGTCGTTTGACACTACTACAGTGGTCATTTTGTGTATGAAGAGATTGCGTGTTGGGTTGTTTTGTAGTATTTTATGGTGTATATAAGGCTGAAAAATAATGTATATATGTTGTTTTTGTTGTGTGTTTTTGGTGTCGGCCCAGGTCACCGTTGGGTATTCAATTAGATTCTGCTTTAGCTGCCGTGATGCTATCGAACTTCGCTCGTTCAAACCTTAAGTGAAGGATTGAACAACCCAATCATCTGTGACCGAGGGTAGGTCCATGCGTTCCATATGGAACCGAGATACGAATTCCCTTAACATTTAGTTATTTTTTTGTTTCACTCTGAAGAGGTCCGACTTCCTAGTTGCAACCTTTATTGCTCCGGCGTGTGCCTTCACCAAGGAATCTGCAAGCATGGCGAAGGAATCGATGGAATTGGGTAGCAGATTGTGATACCATATCATCGCCCCTTTAGATAAAGTTTCTCCAAATTTCTTCAGTAGAACGGATTCAATCTCATCATCTTCTAAGTGATTCTCGTTTATTGAGCATGTATAAGAAGTGACATGCTCATTAGGGTCGATAGTCCCATTTTAATTGGGAATTTCCGGCATGCGAAATTTCTTCAGAATGGGCTTCGGAGCCGCACTTGGGGGTAAAGGCTTCTGCACAAACTTCTTCGAAACCAAACCCTTTAGAATCGGTGGTGCCCCCGAAATTTGGTCAAACCGGGAGTTATATGTTTCTATTTTTTTGTCATTCGGATCGATTTTCTTTTCACCTGATTCAATCCGTTTAGTGAGCTCCTCGAGCATTTTCATAATGGCGGTATCAATCCTCGATTCATTGGCATTCGATCTCTCCGGTATAGGTTTGGCCCTGTGAACAACTTCTGGTGAGGGTTCGAGTTCGATCCCAATTGGTTCTCGGTGCTGATTTTGTAGTTGTGCTATAGCGGCGTTTTGAGCCTGTAGCATTTCAAATATCAATTGGAGGTTGACTATACCGTCTTCTCTGCCCTACGTACCTCGACCACCTGATCGACCTTCCCTGTGTACGTTACTTCGAGATCAATGCCCAGATTTGCATCTAGGGCGATATGTGAACCGACATCAACCGGATTTGCAATCGGTACTCCCTTGAGGTCGGCCTGAGGCACCTCGATACCTGGGGCGGCTATATTGTCATTTTTCCCATGAAATCCGAGGCTGTTGTCACCATGTGTGGGTGCTGTTTTTGAGTTTGACATGTTTATCCTGTAAATAAAAACAATTCAAGAACAAGCGTAAAGTAGTGTGTATTATCGGAATCAGTATGAAGCAATCACTATTATCCTTAGCCCCACGATGAGCGCCAAATTGTTTACCCTTAAAACCGGATAACAATTAAATTTATAATGTGGTTTCAAGGACACGTGATTTCACCTAATACCAATTGATAAATGTGAAGATTAGTATTAGAAATTTATAATAAGATAAAGCAAACCAGTGTTGCAACGGAATTCAGCCCTCGAGCTAGAGTGACCTCGAACTGATCGATATCAGAACAATTAAGAATAATGCAAGCTAATGAACAAGAGAATATATGCTAAAGAGAGTTTTATATTATTTTTTATGCGAGAACAATGTGTCTTACAAATGTCTAGAAGTCCCCTTTATATAGTAGAGGAATTCTACTTATGGTATAACTCTAATTAAAGAAGAAAATCCTATGATTAGCTAATAACCGTTCTTTCTTTGATCCGTTCCGAGATTTCCGCCATGATCTTCGACCATTCACGGATATCTCGCCTTTATGTTATTATACTATCTTCGACCTTGCTCGATGTCTGTCTCATTCGGTCTCGATCACTACTGACCTCGATCTCGACAGGTACCTCGAATCCCGAACTCGGTACCTTGTTCTCGTGTCTCAGTCTGATCTACTACGGGATCGATCTTCGATCCTTCACCCTGATCACGATGAATTAGTAAAATGGGGTGAGTTCGATTTTAACCGTATCCAATATATATAAAAAATTTTACTCATATAAAAATAATCCAAGTCGAAAAAAAAATTCAGTTCAACCCACAAAATTCTTCATCAATTAGCCAATAATACTTTGAAAGGACATAATTGTATATAGGTTGTCACAAGTCACGACTTGCAGTTTTCGTACAAAATCATAAAAATACAAGGTCAGCATTTTCTTCATTACTAGTTTCTTTACTTGTTGAGTCAATGCTGGTGACATGGTGGGGTATCTAAACTTATATTCCTGCTGCATGTACTTGGCCATGCTTCCGTCATTGTTAAACTTTTTCTTTCTTGCTCAATGTGGTCCTTTCATTTTTATTTGTCATATCATGATTAGAAAGTAAGCTTATCACGGTAAGCAGAGGTGAAACTAGAATTTCAATTTTATAAATTTTAAATTTTAGAAAAATAATTGTAAGTGCTAACAATAATAACAACAATAACAATAACAATTATTCAGTAAAATCTTTTTAGTGGAGTTTGAGGAGAGTAAAATGTACGCAGATCTTACCCCTACCCGAATGTATAGAGAAAATATTTCCGGAAGACCCTCAATTTTAAGTGTTAATAACTAAGTTCTAAATATAATATTTGTATATATTTAATAAATTTGTTAATGCAAATATATTTTTTTAAATAAAAAATTATTAAATTTGACCGAATCAGTACTTGAACTTCTAGTCCGCCCGAGTGTAAGCTTCCATCTCTCCCTATTAAAGGTGTCATGCATTTAATAAATTTCATCCTTCCTGTTTTTCTAAATCTGAAACTGACATATTCATTATAGTATATGACTTTAGAAAATTACTTGACCTAAGAAATAAGATACTCTAAAATGCTTGAAAATAAATTTTTACATAATATATTAAGTAGCAACATATTAGCGATACTTTATACGTACACCATTCACAAGCTTTGACAGCTCCAATGATTGGGCCGGACTACATGTTCGGTAACTTAGAAAATAATCAAAATAACATAGAATAGAATAGTCACTTTTCAGATAATTGACAAATAACGATCATTTGCAAGTTCATTAAAAAATAGTTATTATTTTATCCAGAGATAAAATCTGGATAAATATACCCTAGCTGAAACACAGAAGATGTTGGATTATGAAGTTTCTGTGTATAAACTTCCAGCATATTATAAAATTCCAGCACATTATGCTAGAATATCTTATGTAAAAAATCAATTATTTTTTGGATTTTAAGGGTACAAGTTTTGTTTAGATTTATTTTTATATGAAAAAATGGCTAAATTTCGATAGTTACAAATCAGACTATTTCTGATTCTTTAGGGGGGCCAAACGGTTACTAGCTAGCTCTTGATTATTAGAATATAAAAAAAGGCAATTTGTAAATTAAAAAAGGCATTACTGTTTCTAATGGACTTTTTCTTTGTCCCTTTTACTCCCCACAAGATTCTACCAAATTTATAACGGCTATAATCCAAGTAAAAATAGCCGTTAAGCCTCTGCAATTTTCTCTCCTTAAAATGCTGAACCTTTTCCTCACTGAAAACCACAACAATCACTTTAGCTTCTGATTCTCTGCAATCTGAAGCTATCCCACCTCTATTTTGCGAGCCGTGAGAAAGCGGACGACTTTAGTGCTTAAAGGAACACCTTTGTGTTTCATATATTGAATCCTCTGAGCTACGGCCCACTTGGTGTCATATCACCTCGATAAATCATTCAATAATTTTCGGCAAAGTATCCCCTGTTTTAAAACACTCAAACCTATGGCTAAAGCAGCTCTCACCCTTTGCTTCCTACTTTTGTCCCACATTTCAGGTTTGTACACTAACTCTTACTCATATCATTTGCTCTGTCATCGGTTGTTTTTATTCTGTTTTTATATGACTTCTTGATACTGTTTCATCTTGTCTATATTTTCATTAATGTGGTGTGTATGCTTTCCTAAGCTGAGGTCTATTGAAAACAACCTCTTTATACTTACAAGATAAGAATAAGTTCTGAGTACACACTACCCTCCCAGACATCATGGTGTAGGATATTAGTGGGCATCTTGTTGTTGTCGTCGTCTGTCGTTTGGCTCAAAATGCGTTAACAGTACAACAATTTTAACTCTTTTCCCTAGGAAAAAACAGAACCATTTAACTTTTGACATGTGATTTAGACATCTTATTTTGTTCATTTCTCATATCTATATACCTTATACTCATTGATGGTGTAATCTATGTTGCACGAACAAAATACTGTCGCAT
Source organism: Nicotiana knightiana (assembly GCA_005239525.1). Taxonomy (NCBI): domain Eukaryota; kingdom Viridiplantae; phylum Streptophyta; class Magnoliopsida; order Solanales; family Solanaceae; genus Nicotiana; species Nicotiana knightiana. Next base: position 16,711 of record MDKJ01331019.1, read on the forward strand.
GATCCTTTAAAAATACATTACTTATGGAGGATCTTACACATACCCGAAGACATTTTCGAAGAATCTTAGCAACATAGGATGTAATACAATTTATACATCATCAGTGTAATTTCTTGGTTAGTTGCCTTATTTTAGCATTAGCAGACCATTCTACCAAATGAATGGGAACTTTAATGTAACGGTTAAAGTTGCCGCCATAAATGCAGGATAATGTTGCGTACAATAGACCCTTGTGGTCCGGCCATGGACCCCGCACCGGGCTGCCCTTTTAATCCGCTCTACCAAATGATGGTCTGCTCTTTTTCTTGTTGTTTTCTCTTCTAGAATGGTTGTTAAAATGATACTTAATGTTGCGTTCTTGTTTTTACAGTGGGAACATTGGTGTTAGCAAATGAAAAGGTAACTTCAAGAACTCAATAACATACTTAAATGGGATTTTTTTATAAGAAAATGATAAGTGGATGGACTACTAATCTTTTTGCATTTGTTTTTTACAGAAAACTTGGTGTGTAGCTAAACCTTCATCAGATGAGAAAACACTACAAGAAAATATAAATTATGCATGTTCTCAGGTTGACTGTAGGATCTTGCAAAAAGGATGTCCTTGTTCTTCCCCAGATAATCTCATGAACCATGCTTCTATTGTTATGAACCTTTATTACCAAGCTAAGGGAAGGAATTATTGGAATTGTCACTTTGGTAATTCTGCCCTCATTGTTTTGACTGACCCAAGTAAGTGACACTTTTAATTCTTAAATTTATTTTTATTTTGCATAACATTGAGTAAGCCAAGGGTCTATCTGAAACAACTCTTCTACCTGTACAAAATAGGCGTAAGGTCTGCGAAACGCTCTACCGCATATGTTGTGTTGTTGTTGTTATAATATTGGATTAAGATGAACTTAAAAGAGTGACATAGATCAGAATCAGGGACCGAGCTACATAGAGCCAAGTGTGTTCAATTGAATCCTCTTCGTGTAACTTGCGAAAAAACGTATTTTTTTTTAATGTATAGATTGTTCTGCTTGACATAAAGGAATATGTGGTAAAGGTGGTTTAAAAATTATTATAGGTCACAAGTTTAAATTTTAGGTGTGACATCCTAGTATTTTTTTGAATCCTTTTACATCAATTTCTGGCTCCGTCATAGTATTTATATAGCCGATCTTAATTTGCTTGAAATTGATTCTAATGGCAGGTTATGGCAGCTGTGTGTATGAGTGAAGCCATCATTAGGATAAGCAGCTAAATGAGGAGGCCATCCTTTTGTTCTTTTTTCTATTTTGGTTGTGTACTTGTAATTTTATAATATTACTAACAAATAATAAGTCACTCTAAGGGAGATATAGAGTATTTCATATGGTAATTAGTTCTCAAAATATAGTCCTGTACAATTATAACCATTTTAAGAAGTTCTTATATCAGTGTGCTGAAGATCTTGTGTGAAACTCTTTAATCCCTTGGGGATTTGTATTCTGTTCAGCTGAATAAGCAAAAATGCCACTTCAGTTTGGTTACTGATACTACAATAATGACGATACCAAGCAAGTTGGGGTCAACTATATGAGTTCTTATTGTTCATGTTACTCCATTTATCTCGTCTTAGCCCAACTTTTTGAGGATTCATCATAAGTTGACTAGTTTCATCGATTACTAGCCCTAACTTTGATGTTATCTCAATAACCGTTGTGTTGGACTCAAATTGTCCACAAGGTATTTATTTACCTGCCATCAATACATGTATAGGATAACTCTATTGGACAGATAAAAAGAAATTACCTATCTTTTTGTCTCTACTGGCCCTAACCTTGCTACTAGAGTAAAAACAAATTCATACTTGTCTATCGAGAGAAAGAAAAAAAGAAATACGTGAATTGTATTGACATAATTAAAGTCAAACTCAGAATTTTAAAGTGTGAGTATGGTACAATTTACTTAAAGTGTCAATATCCAACTTCAAAACTAATCAACAGCTCGTTTGATATAATAGTAATTGTTATTTTCCAGGCATATTCATGACTCTAGGATTGTCTCCGTGTCCGTGTGACCTATACATATCACGGACTCAAGCCGTAGAAGCAGCCATTAATTGCTGTCTACATTACACCCTTTGCATGCGGCCCTTCTCCAGGCACTGCGTGAACGTGGAATGTTTTGTGTACCGAGCTGCCTTTTTTTTCCAGGCATATATTCATGACTATAAGATTGTCTCCGTGTGACCCATAGATCACGAGTTCAAGTCGTGAAAGCAGCCATTAATTGCTGTCTACATTACATCCTTTGTGTACGGCCCTTCTCCAGGCGATGCGTGAACGTGGAATGCTTTGTGTACCGAGCTGCCCTTTTTTTCCCATGCATATTCAAGACTATAGATACATTAATAAGGCTCTGGGCACTGATAATAATCCCTGAGTAGCTACAGATCCTTGTGTTGAACAACTATCACTGCATTGAATTTCTTGATTCTCCAATACTGAAGCATTCTTTATTATATGAGTTGCCAAAACTGATTTCACGATCTGTTCCAGTAAACTCTCTAATCCGCACCAATCTCAGATGATGAGCAAAACAATCTTGAAACTCTTTATTTTCCCAAAACAAATCCTCTTGATGCAGAACGGCTTTAGAACCTCGAGTCTTGTCAACCTGTATCATCATATAATAATATGTATAGTACATTTAAAATTTGAAGTCAGTGGGTTTAGAAGTAATGTGATCTTATTAATTCCATACCATTTTTTCTTTTTGTTGCATATATATATTATTCAAGTCAAAAATAATAGATTAAGTTGAACCAACAGAACTCGCCGTAAATATACTGACCTGATTAGTGATATCTAAGAGTTTCAAGATGGCTCCACACTCTAAAGATGAAGCTAAGTACAATGTGGCCACTCATGTTGTTCAAGTCTAAGCTGGTGCATAACACTCGCACCTCGGTCAAAGGGATTCCGTGCTCATAGCGTTCATAATCCCGACACCGTATTCAATACACGAAGGAATATATACATGTCAATCATTGGTCCAAAATCTCTTTTTTTTCAAATAATTTGATTTTTGGTCAATCTTATGGGAAGTCAAAAATGCTTATATAAGTACTTATTTTAGAGAGTTGAAGTGTTTGGCAAGCTTTATACGAAAAAAAGTATTTTTGTTTAGTAGCGAAAGCTAAAAATAGTAGCTTTTCCCAAAAAAATTTGCAACCTTAGCCAAGTATAAAGAGCAGCTCTAATATAGGCAAAAATGCTTTTCAAATTGATTAGCCAAATAGAAACTGTTACTAATATTTTTTCCAAAAGTACTTTTGACACAAATCCAGGAGCGGCTCAAGCACATATGGACAATTCTTTTTCGGTTGATATTATAGACAACTCATTTAGTCTTTCTTGAAATATTGTTGATTTTAAATAAGATACTATAGAGCAAAAAGAATAGAAATATTGAAAACTTAAAAGTATCTAGGAGAAAGAATGTGAGTAAGAATAATAAAGAGAAAGACAAAAAATATGTAGGGGTTGTTGAAATATGAAGAGATTGGAAAAAAAAAAGATTGACTTGAATAAATTAAGAAAGGGAGAGTAAAAATTGTACAGGTTATCTAATGAAGGAGTAAAAATTAAAAAATTGAAACGTTAGAAAATTATTCATCTACTCATGTTTAAGTAAGTCAAATTATTACTTTATTCTTATATATATAAAGAGCTTTTTTTTCCTTTTATATAGGAAAACTCTACTTTCGTATTAAAAATATTAAATATTATTTTTTAAACACCTATAAACCAATTGCTTCTATCAAAATTATTAATCTTAATATAGCCATTAAATATGATCTCCATCACCATTAAATGGTGAAAAGCACTACCCTTAAATTTCACATATACAATTAGGGGTGTACTAAAGAAACAGAGAAATCGTACCAAATTGATAATTCGAGTCAAACCGAGTAAAAATACCCGACTATGATTTGGTTTGGTGTTGGGAAAAAAATTCGACCATAATTGATTTGATTTGGTTTGATTAGAAAAAGTCAAACCAAACCAAACCAAACCAAACCAACCCGACATTGCATGTATAAAAGTTCTTAATATATTTAATACATAAAAATATTTATTGTAGCGTAGTTTATAAATATCTCTTAAATTTTTCATAGTTTATCTTTTAATGTATTATTTCAAGCTTGGACTTATAATTTTTAAATGCTCCAATAAGTTTTATAGTCCATAACTCAAATAAATCCCAAACCAAAATCAAATCAATACTAATGTAACGACCCGACTGATCGTTCCGAGAGTTTTAGCCCATTTCCCTCATTTCTACTTCTTTAGGTGATGTTTAGTTGTAACGTATGGTAGCAGATTGGTTGGTTTAGATTCGGGATGTGATTTGAGAGTTCGGAGTATAGTTAGACTTGATTTGGGAAAATTAGTAGTTTGGTGATTTCCGGTCAGTAGAGAAAAGTTTGATAACAGAGTCAGAATGGAATTTCGGAAGATGGAATGAATTCGTGGTGTCATGTTTGACGCGTGTGCACAATTTGAGGATATTCGGATAAGGTTTGATTGGTTCTAGAGTCATTTGTGAAATTTAGGAGTTTGGAGTTCCTAGGCTTGAATCCGAGATTTGATTTTATGTTTGGTGTTGTTTCACGTGATTAGTAGACTTGATTAAGTTGAATGATGTTATGGGACGTGTTGGTATGCTTGGTTGAGGTCCCGAGTGCCTCAGGTGTGTTTCAGATGGTTAGCAGGTGAGTTAGCTGTTAAAAACAGGTGAGGTGAGTTTGCTGGTGTTTCAGAGGTTGTTCTCTGAAGTTGGAAACACGGACTGCGTCAGAATTTCGCGGTCAGCGGTGAGCTTTCGCGAGGGCGGTAAAGTTCTGCGGTCAGCAGTGAAGGCTGACGCGGACAACGAAAATTTGGTCGCGATCGCAAGAGCTGAAGACTTACGTGGCCGCGGTGAGGCGAGCACGAGGGCGGTATTTTTTTGGCGGTCAGCGAAATTGGAATCCGAGGGGTGCACTATAAATACGAGATTCGAGGTTTTATTTTTATATTTTGACCTAGAGAGCTTGGGTATTGGCAATATTTCGAAGGTTTTTCAAGGGATTCATCGGTGTAAATGATTCTAACTCAGTTTTGGTTAAAACACCTGATTATAACATTGAATTCATAATTTGATTAGAGAATTGGGAAATTTGTAGAAACTTCATTAAATGGATTTTGAGAGTTGAATATCGATTCGAAGTCAGATTTTGATAAATTTGGGATGGTTGGACTCGTGAGTGAATGAGTTCCTTAGTTTTGTGAATTTTATGGAGTTTCGAGACGTGGGCCCGGGGACCGGGTTTGGTAAATTTTGGAATTTTTGATCTAAATTGATAATTTTCGTATGGGATTCATTCCCCTAGCATATATTGATGATAATATACTGATTATGGATAGATTTGGAGCTTTTGGAGACCGAGTCCAAAGACGAGGGCATCCCGGAGTAGATTTTTTTGCTATTAAGGTAAGTAACGGTTTTAACTCTGCCTTTGAGGGTATAAACCCGAAGAATTTGATATCGTGTGACTGTTTAGAGGTGATACCTATGCTAGGTGACAGGCGTGTGGGTGTATACCGTGAGGGATTGAGACTTGGTCTGTCCCGTGAGGCTTAATGGCCATTATCTGTGTTTATGTATTTACATGTTGATGAACTTAACTGCCTTCATGTTAGAGATCATGCTTAGGCTTTATTCATTCTCACATTAGTTACATTCAGTCATAGAAATTATTGTACATGTTTACCTCAGCCTTTATTATCTTGTTGATATGTTGTAATACTTTATTTGGGATGTGTTCCCTTTATTTATTGAAAGATGTGAGGCTAGAGAGGTACATGACTAAGTGAGATCGAGGGCATGTTGTGATATATTTGATATTATAGCACGTGAGTTGTCTGTGCGGATCCAGGTATTGATACCATAGCACGTGAGTTGTTCATGTAGCACGTGAGTTGTCCGTGCAGATCCAGAGATTGATATTATAGCACGTGAGTTGTCCATGTGGATCCAGGTATTGATACCATAGCACGTGAGTTGTCCGTGTGGATTCAGAGATTTGATATTATGGCACGTGAGTTGTCCGTGCATAGTGCTTGGGCTTAGGAGCCCCTTCGGAGCCTGTACACCCCCATTGGGCGCAGGTACCTATTAAGAGTGTGCATTGAGGGCTGAGTGATGGAGTGACATTGCTGAGAGGTTTCATTTACTTTTGATGTTGTTGCGTTTACCTGTTAATTGCTTTGTAGCATTTCCTGATTTGTGAAAATTACCTGCTTACTCCGGTTTATTCTTGAATTGTGAAAAGAAATTATTGGATTGTTTTGCTTAGCTCGTCACTACTACTCAGTTCCTTAGTTATTTCTGTTACTACTGGGTCGGTAGTACTCATACTACACCCTGCAATTTATGTGCAGATCCAGGTGAGTTAGAGCGCGACGATCATTGAGTTCATGCCGGCTATCATTGGAGAATGCAAGGTAGCTGCTAGCGTCTGCAGGACCTTGTTACTCCTTTTATCTCCTATCCCTTTTTTTTGGTTGTATTGAAAACCAGACAGTTCGTATATTAGTTTATGGATTTAGACGCTCATGACTTGGTGACACCCCGATGATTGAGGCTCGTTTTCGTATTTCTATATTGGTATTTAGAGTTGGTTTAGTTTATGAGAAATTCAAATATTGGAAATGTTTTTTTCATAAGTTCTTATGATCAAATTAATAGAAATATTTGGGAAAATAGGCTTGCCTTGTATCACGATAGGCACCATCACGACCTGAGTTAGAATTTGGATTGCGACAAGTTGGTATCAGAGCCTAGGTTACATAGGTCTCACGAGTCATGAGTAGGTTTAGTAGAGTTTTGCGGATCGGTACGGAGACGTATGTACTTGTCTTCGAGAGGTTGCAGAACCTTTAGGAAAATTTCCACATTCTTGGATTCTTGTCGTGTGTCCTATGTATTCTAGTAACTAAACATCTGTTATTTCATTCTCTCACAGATGGTGAGGACTCGTGCTATCGGTCAAGAGGGACAACCACCAGCTCGGGCCGCGAGAGGCCGAGGATACGGTAAAGGCCGTGGTAGGGGCGGAGACATCGTCAGCGCAGCAGCTGGGGCAGCACCCACAGATCCCCCAGTTGTCCCCTCTCAGGATCAGATCCCGGAGGTAGAGGTTGACCAGCTCAGGCACCACCTGTGCCTATTGTTATTCCAGGCTTTCAGGAGGCCCTGGCCCAGACTCTATCAGTATGTACGGGCCTTTCTCAGGCGGCTTCATTTACTACGGCCACAACTACTTCTCAAGACGGGGGAGGCACTCAGACTGCCGCCGCCCGCACACCTGAGCAGGTTTTTCAGGGACATCAGACACCGGGGGAACCTCCAGCCCAGCCGGTTGCAACTGCTCAGGACTATGTAGCTCCTGTAATGCCAGAGGATGAGAAGCACAAATTGGAGAGGTTTGGGAGACTCAAGCCTCCGTTATTTAGTGGTGCTCAGGGTGAGTATGCACAGGGTTTCTTGGACAAGTGTCAGAGGATACTTCGGACCGCAGGTATTCTAGAGACCAGTGGGGTCTCATTCACTACTTTCCAGTTCTCTGGGTCTGCACTTAGTTGGTGAGAGGCTTACGAGAGATGTAGGATGGTTGGCACATCGCCCCTTACTTTCTAGCAGTTTTCCGTTCTCTTTCTGGAGAAGTTTATACCTGAGTCCCGCAAAGAGGAGCTTCACAGGCAGTTTGAGCAGCTTCGCCAGGGTGAGTTGTCTGTTAGCCAGTATGAGATGTGGTTCTCCGAGTTGGCTCGTCATGCGGTCTTGTTGGTTCCCACATATCGAGAGAGGATCAGGAGGTTCATAGATGGCCTCGGTTTTCAGCTTCGATTGCTTATGACTAGAGAGAGTGTATCTGGTGCTACCTTTGATGAGGTTGTCGACATAGCTCGACAGATTGAGATGGTTCGTGGTTAGGAGATGGTTGAGAGGGAGGCTAAGAGGCATCGTAGACCAGGTGGATTCAGTGGTACTCCTTAGGGAGGTCAATTCAAGCAGGGCAGAGGCCGTCCATTCCGTCCTGCTCAGTTAGCTCGTCAATTTCACTGTGGTGCATCATCTAGCCCTGGTTCTTGTCACGATCCAAATCGATGGGCCGCGGCGGGTGCCCGAGTCCTACCTGTCAAACACCCCTAAGCATGCATCTAAGATATAAACCTGATTAACATATTCTGAATTACGAGAATAATGTACATGAAGATAATTTGCCCAAAAAGGCATACATACATATACGTGCAACATACGTAGGGCGAGCCGACAAGGCTGCTATAGACAACTATACATCTCAAAACTGGAAGCCGGCAAGGCCACATACTAACCAACTAGACATACTGTCTACAGACCACTAATAGAAATATAAAATTGTACAAAGACGAGACTGAGCCACATCATACCCATATATATACAAACATATCGTACCAAAATCAAAAGCAGCTCCGGATCAAATGGAGCACACCAACTCTCGTTGATCAAGGACCCTAGGAAGGGGGATCGTCAGCTTGCCTACCTGCACCTGCGAGCATGAAACGCAGGCCCCGTGAAATAGGGCGTCAGCATGAAAAATGTACTGAGTATGTAAGGCATGCGAATCAGTACGTAAATGACATATGTGAAACATGGAATAAAGAAATTCATCTGTAAATTTGAATAACTTTGTAAATTCTGAAATATATATAATGTCATGCACGTGCGTATAAATGTCGTGTCATGCATATGTATGGGTTTACATAATATCATCAAGCCACTGAGGGCATCCCATCATATCGTCTCGGCCACTGTGGGCAACATCATCGACATATACCAGCTGATCAGTTGGTGGTGCGTATATAACACCATAACCTTTTCGCGTATCCCATCTACATATATTTACATATATACACGTATATAACGCCATCTGGTCATGGGTCAATGCACATGCATAAATGAGTGCAATGCATGAAAAATACGTAATAATCTCAATATTCCTTCCGGATAAACTTTTTCAACTGCGTATTATTCTAAGACCCATGATAGAAGATAATAATAATTCACATGGGGAATAAAAAATATAGACACCCCTAGTATTTCTATGAATAGAGTAATTTAATGAAAACTGTGCGTTTGCTCGTTTCGTTCGTGTCATGTAGATCATGCCAAAAAGAAAGAAGTGATAGCCTTAACATACCTGAAATAGAGAAAACTCCGTATAATATTCTGTTGGAAAACCTTCGTTGATTGAACTTAGAACTCAAAAAAATCGAATTAAGCTTCTCCTTTTTTTTGAAATTCTTGAACGAAATTTGCTTCTGATTCTTTGAACGAAATTTTAAGCTTCTTGCTTGTTGAAGTGCTGAACGATTTTATTAAGATTCTTTTCTTGATTTTTTCAAACCAAGAAAGGATGTATGCTTGCTTTTGAATGACTAACGGTACTTGGTTCCTTATCCAAATGAATTAGGAAAAAACTTCTTTACTTATTTAATTCAATTAAATCATGGATAGACACCTAGGATTATTTGATTTTGATTACTTAGTCATTTCATGTGGTTAGCTAGTGCTGCCACATCTTATTTCCACACTTTAATAATTAACTAGGAAATGTTCCGTTATCTGGTAATTAACCAATTACCGTATAATTGGGAATTTCCTTAAATTACCTTAAAAAAATAATACTACTCATTTTTAATATACTTTATAAATTATACTACCGTGGTCATATGGTACCTAGCATGACACTAATCCATAATTATCGGGTATTATCGCTCGATCTGTATTTTATCCCAAATTAGCCACCTTCAACGAAACTCGTTTTCTTTAATTCGTGTACCTTTTATCCTTTATGACACTTACTTATCGCTTTTTATAAATAGCATAAATACGTTAACCTTAAGATAATCTCATCCCTGACTCTACGTCAATTAACTGAAGACGAAACTTTTAATGTACGAAAATGCGAGATGTAACATCCTTCCCCCCTAGAAACATTCGTCCCCGAATGTTCAACTCCCTGGGATCTATATAACTTTGGCAGTGTCGCCCTTGTAACAACACTACTACCAAATTTCTCTGTAGGAGCTTAATAATACAACGCCACACAGGACCACAATCATCAATCACGACAATGGCCTTACACGACCAATGACAATAACTAACACAAGAATCCATGCACGTACCTTGAGGTTATGACGTCTCAGTCGGATCCTTCCCTGGAGGAGGAAATAAGTAGGGATATCTAGACTTCATGTCTTCCTCGGCCTCCCAAGTCATTTCTTCCACATTGTTGTTCCTCCAAAGTACTTTCACAGAGGCTACCTCCTTATTCCGTAGCTTGCGGATTTGTCGGTCTAAGATTGCAACCGAAATTTTCTCGTATGACAAGTCCTCTGTAATATGTACATCCTCCGTGGGCACCACTCGGGTAGGATCTCCGATGCACTTCCGTAACATAGATACGTGAAAAACCAGATGGACAGACTCCAATTCCGAGGGCAATTCTAATTCATAAGCTACTTGGCCCACTCTCTGAATGATCCTATAAGGCCCAATATACCGTGGGCTGAGTTTTCCTTTATTTCCAAAACCTCATCACAACTCTCATAGGTGACACCTTTAAGAATACCTAGTCATCAACCCCGAACTCTAAATCTCGTCGCCGCACGTCAGAATATGACTTCTGACGACTCTGAGTTGTCAATAGTCGATCCTGGATAAGCTTCACTTTTTCTATGGCTTGATGAACCAGGTCTGGCCCATGTAACCCAGATTCTCCAACATCAAATCACACTATAGGTGACCTATTTCGTCTGTAAAGAGCTTCGTATGGAGCCATCTGAATACTGTAATGATAGCTATTATTATATGCGAACTCAATAAGCGGCAGATGATCATGCCAGCTACCTTTGAAGTCTATCACACAAGCTTGTAACATATCCTCAAGTGTCTGAATAGTAGCTCAGCATGTCACTGTCTAGGGATGGAATGTTGTACTAAGACTTACTTGAGTCCCCAATCCCTTTTGGAAGGACCTCCAGAAGTTAGCTGTAAATTGAGCTCCTATATCTGAGATAATAGATACAGGGACACCATGCAGTCATACTATCTCCTTAATATAAATCCTTGCATAACCTACCGACGTAGCCCTGCAACATTAAGGACACATAATCGTCCTTGATATCTGAGGACCCCATCTTCTGTAATTTCAAATAGTGTCTTCTCCTTCTCAAGGGTGGTATCCCTATAATAAACTAACATAGGATCCTCGTACTGGCGTTCCTTTACTTTAGTTACTAAAGAGGATGTTGCCGTATCTTGAATAGTAATTCCCATATCACCTGAGTCCAGTAACCGAACTCCAAGACTAGCTAGCTGATGAACCTCATGGGCTATTCCCCTCTTTTCCAATTGTAAGTATGACAGGCTACCCATCGAACTCCGGCTGAGGGATTCGACTACCACGTTCGCCTTCCCTGGATGGTATAAAATATCAACGCCATAGTATTTAATTAGCTCCAACCATCTCCTTTGACGTAAATTTAATTCCTTTTGCTTGAAGATATACCGGACACTCTTATGATCCGTATAGATGTCAACATGAATTCCATACAAGTAGTGCCTCCACATCTTTAGTGCATGAATCACTGTGGCTAACTCTAAATTGTGGGTCGGGTAGTTCTTCTCGTGCTTTATTAGTTTTATAGAAGCATAAGATACAACCTTACCATGCTGCATCGGCACACAACCCAATCCAATGCTTGAAGCGTCACAATAGATCACATAACCATCGGTCCCTTCTAGGAGCGTTAGAACCGGTGCTGAAGTTAATCTGTCCTTTAAGGCCTGGAAAATCCGTTCGCAAGCGTCAGTCTATTGAAACTTTGCTCTATTCTGAGTTAACTTTGTTAAAGGTGCCGAAAGGGAAGAAAATCCTTCCATAAATCTCCTGTAATAATCTGCCAAACTGATAAAGCTACGAAACCTCCGTCAGTGTTGTGGGTCTAGGCCAAGTCTTTAATGCCTCAATATTTTGTGTATCCACACGGATGCCTTCACCCGAAATGATATGCCCAAGGAAATCTATAGAATTCAACCAGAATTCACATTTAGAGAATTTTGCATACAACTTCCCTTTTTGTAGAGTTTTGAGCACAATACGCAAATGATCTGCATGTTCATCCTTTGAACGAGAATACACCAATATATCATCGATAAATACAATTAAGAATAGATCTAAAAAGTGCCTAAACACATGGTTCATCAAATCCATGAATATTGCTGGGGCATTGGTCAAACCGAATGACATAACAAGAAACTAAAAATGCCCATATCTGGTCCTGAATGCTGTCTTCGGAATATCTTCCTCCTTAACCCTTACTTGATGGTACCCGGACCTCAAGTCTATTTTTGAAAAACATTTGGCACCTTTCAAATGATCAAATAAATCGTCAATCCTCGGGAGCGAGTACTTATTCTTGACCGTCACCTTATTCAACTGTCTATAATAAATATACATACGTAAGGAACCATCTTTCTTTCTCACAAATAACACAGGTGTCCCCCACGGTGATGTGCTAGGTTTGGTAAAGCCTTTTTCAAGCAAGTCCTTTAGTTGTTCCTTTAACTCTTTCAGCTCCGGGGGGGGGGGGGGGGGAGCATTCTATAGGGAGGAATGGATATTGGATGAGTATCTGGTAGTAGGTCAATGGAAAACTCAATTTCTCGCGCTGGCTGAAGATCCGAAAGTTTATTGAGAAAAAAATCGGGAAACTCATTAACCACTGGGATGGACTGAATGGTTGGTGACTCCACTTCCACATCCTGAACCCGAACTAAGTGATAAATACAACCCTTTCTGATCATCTTCCTTTCCTTGAGATAGGAAATGAATCTACCTCTCGGCGATGCCGTATTACCTTTCCACTCCAAAACAGGCTCCCCTGGAAATTGAAATTGGACTATCTTTGATCTACAATCAACGTTGACATGACAAGAAGTCAACCAATCCATACTCATTATAACATCAAATTCTACCATATCTAACTTGATTAAGTCTGCTATAGTAGATCTACCATGAACTACTATTATACAACCCCTATATACTTGCTTAGCTATCACCGAGTCCCCAACAGGTGTAGACACCTCAAAAGGTTTAACCAATTCAGGTTTTATTTCAAACTTACTAGCAACCAACGGGGCAACGTATGATGAGGTGGAACCTGGGTCAATCAACGCATATATATCATATGAGGAGACTGATAATATAACTATAACAACATTAGGGGATGACTCCTGGTCATGTCGTCCTGCCAATGCATAAATGCGGTTCTGAGGACTGCTCGAGCTAGATGTTCCGCCTCTACCATGACTCATTGGTGCTTGTGAATCTTGCCCAGGGGGCGTACTGATGATGACGAACCAGCTACAGATCCCGCTAGCTGAGCTATGCTTGCATCACCTCTCATCGCACAATACCTCATAACGTGGCCCAGATAACCACAAGTATAACAAACACCTAATCCCATACGACACTACCCGATATGCTACTTACCACATTGAGCACATCGTGGCAAGGGCGGCCTCATCTGACTTGACTGACTCCTATACTGAGAACCTGAGGCCTTGAAATTCTGACCAGACCCTGAATATGTGGAACGATCAAATCTCTTACCGCCAAACTGAGGGGGTGAACTAGCTGATGGCTGGGTTGGATACCTCGGGTACTGCTGCCTCTGACCACCTCGAAACTCACTAGAAGGACCCGAAGACCTCGCTCTCTTATTTTGGGCCCTATCATGCTCACGATCGGCCCTCTGTTTTTGTTTATGCTCCTCTACTCCCTGAGCGTATTCCTGAATACGAGAAATATCCATGTCTGGCTAAAGTGAGACCGACATACAATCATTAAGAAAGTGAGGCTCTAATCCCATCACGAACTAGTGAACGCGATCCTCCATCTTAGATACAATAGTGGGAGCACACCTAGCCAACGAATCAAACTGAAGATTGTACTCCCGAACACTCATGTTACCCTGCCGAAGGGTCAAGAACCTATCAACTCTGGCCCGTCTAAGCTCTAGTGGCAGATAATGACGAAGAAAAGCTTCTGTAAACTCCTGCCATACTGCTGGATGGGCATCCTTACCTCTGGACAATTCCCAAGACTCGTACCAATAAACTGCAACATCTTGGAGTCTATAGGAAGCTAGCTCAACTGTCTCAGTCGCAGTGGCCTTCATTACCCTTAACGTCCTCTGCACTCTATCAATAAATACCCGAGGGTCCTCGTCTAGATCTTCTCTCGTGAATACTGGAGGGTCTAAATTAATGTAGTCAAGAGCCCTCGCACTGACGGACCTATCTGCATGGCCAATACCTACTTCCTGACGCCGAGCTTGCGTGGCTAATAATCGGGTTAATAGCTGAATAACATCTCTCATCTCCTGATCCGGTGCATCTGGCTGAGGAGCTGGACGTATAGGGGTGCCCCTAGAAACTCTTCTGAAAAAAGCAGGGTATGTGAAGTCTGAGATGGAATCTCACTATGAGACTCTCCCAGAGCCCTAGTAACTCGTGGCACTCGACTAGTAGTCTCACCAGCCACAGACTTTCCTTTCTGGGCGGCTGTAGTCTTTGGAGGCATCACTAAAAATATAACATATCATTAGGAACATGAATTCTTAAATCGCACGATCTAAGACAAAAAAAAAAGGATAACATCCTGTATGTCCTGTAGCCTCCTGTTTAGAAGTGTGGTGCACAACACACCCATAAACAAGACTCTACTAGACACGGTCTGTAGACAACCCTAGGACAGAACTGCTCTGATACTACTTTTGTCACGACCCCAACCGATGGGCCGCGACGGGTGCCCAAGTCCTACCTGTCAAACAACTCTAAGCATGCGTCTAAGATATAAAACTGATTAACATCTGCTGAATTACGAGAATAATGTACATGAAGGAAATTTTCCCAAAAATGCATACATACATATACATGCAACATACGTAGGGCAAGCCGACAAGGCTGCTATAGACAACTATACATCTCAAAACTGGAAGCCGGCAAGGCCATATACTAACCAACTAGACATACTGTCTACAGTCCTCTAATAGAAATATAACTGTACAAAGACGGGACTGAGCCACATCATACCCATATATATATATATATACACACACACACACACATATATATATATACACACACACACACATATATATATATATATATGTATATGTATACAAATATATCATACCAAAATCAAAAGCAGCTTCGGATCAAATGGAGCACTCCAACTCTCGCTGATTAAGGACCCTAAGAAGGGGGACCGTCAGCTTGCCTACCTGCACCTGCAGGCATGAAACGCAGGCCCCATGAAATAGGGCGTCAGTACAAAAAATGTACTGAGTATTTAAAGCATGAGAATCAGTACGTAAATGACATATGTGAAACATGGAATAAAGAAATTCATCTATAAATTTGAATAACTTTGTAAATTATGAAATATATATAATGTCATGCACGTGCGTATAAATGTCGTGTCATGCATAGGTATGGGTGTACATAATATCATCAAGCCACTGAGGGCATCCCATCATATCGTCTTGGCCACTGTGGGCAACATCATCAACATATACCAGTTGATCAGGTGGTGGTGCGTATATAACGCCGTAACCTTTTCCCGTATCCCATATACATATATTTACATATATACACGTATATAATGCCATCTGGTCATGGGTCAATGCACATGTATAAATGAGTGCAATGCATGAAAAATACGTAATAATCTCAATATTCCTTTTTTCAACTGCATATTATTCTAAGACCCATGAATAGAAGATAATAATAATTCACACGGGGAATCAAAAATATAGACACCCCTACTATTTCTATGAATAGAGTAATTTATGGAAACTGTGCATTTGCTCGTTTTGTTCGTGTCATGTAAGATCATGCCAAAATGAAAGAAGTGATAGCCTTAACATACCTGGAGTAGGAAAAATTCCGTATAATATTCCGTTGGAAAACCTTCGTTGATTGAACTTAGAACTCAAAAAAACGGATTAAGCTTCTGTTTATTTTTTGAAATTCTTGAACGAAATTTGCTTCTGCTTCTTTGAAATTCTTGAACAAAATTTGCTTCTGATTCTTTGAAATTCTTTGAACGAATTTTTAAGCTTCTTGCTTGTTGAAGTGCTGAATGATTTTCTTAAGCTTCTGTTATTGAATTTTTCAAACCAAGAAAGGATGTACTCTTGCTTTTTGAATGACTAATGTTACTTGGTTCCTTATCTAAATGAATTAGGACAAAACTTCTTTACTTATTTAATTCAATTAAATCATAGATAGACACCTAGGATTATTTGATTACTTAGTCATTTCATGTGGTTAGCTAGTGCTTCCACGTCTTATTTCCACACTTTAATAATTGACTAAGTAATGTCCCATTATTCGGTAATTAATCAATTACCCGTATAATTAAGAATTTCCTCAAATTACCTAAAAAAACAATACTACTCATTTTTAATATACTTTATACATTTTACTACCATGGTCATATGGTACCTGGCATGGTACTAGTCCATAATTATCGGGTATTATTGCTCGACCCGTATTTTATCCCAAATCGGTCACCTTCAACGAAACTCATTTTCTTTAATTCGTGTACCCTTTATCCTTTATGACACTTACTTATCGCTTGTTATAGATAACATAAATACGTTAACCTTAAGATAATCTCATCCCCGAGTCTATGTCAATTAACTAACGACGAAACTTTTAACGTACGAAAACACGAGATGTAACAGTTCTCACAGTCATCTGGAGGGTCAGTCATCATTCAGTGCACTGCCAGCGCAGGCTTCTCATCATGCCCTGTCCGTTCAGGTTTCGCCGAGTATTTCTTTTGCATATCAGGAGAAACAATATTGTGTGAGGAGGGATTGTTTCAGGTGCTGGGATTTTGGCCACCTTATGAGATATTGCCCTAGGCTGTCGGGTGGGATTCCACAGTAAAGTACTCGGCCGATGGCACTAGCACCAGTTCCTCCACCACCCGCTCATCCAGCTAGGGGCGGAGCCCAGGCAGGTAGGGGTCGCCCGAGAGGGGGAGGTAGAGCAAGGGGTGGTCAGGCTCGTTTCTATGCCCTCCCATCCAGGCCGGATGGTATTGCTTCATATGCTGTGATCACAGGTATTGTCTCTGTCTTTCGCAGAGATGCCTCTGTATTATTTGACCCCAGTTCTACATATTCATATGTTTCATCATACTTTGCTCATTTTCTGGATATGCCCCATGAGTTATTAGTTACACCTGTTCATGTATCTACCCCTATGGGCGATACTATTATTGTGGACCGCGCGTATCGGTCATGTGTGGTGTCTATTGGGGGTCTGGAGACCCGAGTGGATTTGTTGTTGCTGGGCATGGTTGATTTTGATGTGATATTGGGTATGTATTGTCTATCTCCATGTCATGCTATTCTAGATTGTCCTGCTAAGACCGTGACCTTAGCGATGCCCGAATTTCTGAGGATAGAGTGGAGTGGTTCTATAGATTATGTGCCGAGTAGGGTGATCTCATATTTGAAGGCTCGGCGTATGGTTGATAAGGGCTGCCTATCTTATCTGGATTTTGTGAGGTATGTTAGTGCAGAGACTCCCACTATTGATTCTGTTCCAGTGGTCCATGATTTTCCGGACGTGTTTCCTGTAAACTTGTCACGCATGCCGCCTGACAGGGACATTGAATTTGGTATTGATGTGGTGCCAGGCACTCAGCCCATTTCTATTTTTCCATATCGTATGGCACCAACGGAGTTGAAAGAATTGAAAGAACAACTTCAGGAACTTCTAGAAAAGGGTTTTATTCGGCCTAGTGTGTCACCTTAGGGTGCACCAGTTCTATTTGTGAAGAAGAAGGATGGGTCCATGAGAATGTGTATTGACTACAGGCAGCTGAACAAGGTCACAGTCAAGAAAAAGTATACCTTGCCTCGTATTGATGATTTGTTTGACCAACTTCAGGGAGCGAGGGTGTTCTCTAAGATTGATCTGAGGTCCGAATATCATCAGCTGAAGATTCGGGATTCAGATATTCCTAAGACGGTTTTCAGGACCCGTTATTGCCAATATGAGTTCTTGGTGATGTCTTTTGGTCTGACTAATCCCCATCGACGTTCATGCATTTGATTAATAGTGTATTCCAGCCATATTTGGATTCGTTCATTATTGTGTTCATTGATGACATCCTGATGTACTCTCGTAGCCAGGAGAATCATGCCCAACATTTGAGGATTGCATTGCAGAGATTGAGGGAGGAGAAGCTTTATGCAAAATTCTCCAAGTGTGAGTTTTGGCTAAGTTTAGTAGCATTCTTGGTGCACGTGGTGTCCAGTGAGGGTATTCAGGTGGATCCGAAGAATATAGTGGCGGTGTAGAGTTGGACTAGACCGTCCTCAGCTATGGAGATCAGGAGTTTCCTTGGTTTGGCGCGATATTACTGTCACTTTGTAGAAGGATTTTCATCGATTGCATCTCCCTTGACCAAGTTAACCCAGAAGAGTGCTCTATTCAGGTGGTCGGACGAGTGTGAGGAGAGCTTTCAGAAGCTCAAGGCTGCTTTGACCACAGCTCCAGTGTTAGTTCTGCCATCAGCTTCAGGCTCTTATACCGTGTATTGTGATGCCTCGAGGGTATGAATTGGTTGTGTTTTGATGCAGGAGGGTAGGGTAATTGCCTATGCCTCGCGTCAGTTGAAAACCCATGAGAAGAATTATTCAGTGCATGATCTTGGGTTGGCAGCCATTGTCACACCTCCTTTTTCCACCCCCGAGAGGGTAATAAGGGAGTTTTTCCAATTAAAGTGACA
>ML394683.1:0-40441 GCA_005239525.1 Nicotiana knightiana
TAATTCATGAAATATAATTAATTATAGTGGAAGAACACTTACCCATTCGATTTTTGTGAAAAATCCTCAAAGAATCTCCCAAAACTGAGTTATAGAAGTCAAAATATGTTTAAAATGGTGAAATCCCCGATTTTTTAATCTTATCTTCTGCCCAGGTGTTTTGCTCGGTGCGATCGCGGAAAACGAGATGTGATCGCATAGAGAAAAATATCACTGACCAAAGAAACATTCTATGCGATCGCGAGGAGAACACTGCGATCGTATAAAAGGCATTTTTGCTGCTGACCCACTTGCACTATGCATTATCGGCAGTGTGATTGCGAATGCGGAGACGGGAAAAATAGACTTCCGTGATCGCGAGCGTACCTGTGCGATCGCAGTGAAGGAAAAGTGTGCGGGTCCAAACAATGCTATGCGATCACGATTACCTCTGTGCGATCGCATAGAAGGAAGCTAGAAGACAATAATCAGTAGTTCATAAATAGGGAAAATTGACCTGAACCCCATCCGACTCTCACCCGAGGCCCCCGAGACCCCATCTAAATGCACGAACAAGTCTTATAACCTAATACGGACTCCCTCGAGGTTTCAAACCATATAAAAAAACAATTAAACGATGAACTAAACTAAAAATCAATGAAATTCCTCAAAACTTCTATAAACATTAAGTTTTGCATTTAAGGTCCAAATCACGTCAAACTAAGTCCGTTTCTTACCAAATTTCACAGATAACACATATAAGTCATATCAAACCTGTACCGGGCTTCGGAACCATGTTACGGTCCCGATATCACAGGTTTCACCTCAAATTTTATTTTCATAAACCTTTATATTTTTTAGAAGATAATTTTCTTTAAAAATTCATTTCTCGGACTTGGGACCTCGAAATTCGATTCCGGGCATACGCCCAAGTCCCATATTTTTCTACGGACCCTCCGGGACCGTCCAATCACGGATCCGGGTCTGTCTACCAAAAATTTTGACCAAAGTCAATTTTATTCAAATTTCAACATAAAAATATTATTTTTATCAGTTTTTCACATAACGGCTTCCCGGCTACACGCCCAGGCTGCGCATGCAAATTGAGGTGAGATAGAAGGAGATTTTCATAACCTCAGAACACAAATTTAGCTAGAAATATACGAGATGACCTTTTGGATCATCACAATCCCTCTGCTTATCGAAGTCGTCTCTCAGACGACCTTCATGAGCGGACTTTTCTAGTCGTAGTTGAGAGATTTGGGCGAGCATGCCGAGTAGTAACACTCTTGGCGAGATGGTAACACACTTCATGAGACATAACCTATCGTTACGTTGATTCAGAATGATGTCATGACATCATGCGTCATTATTACGTGTTTTCCTGATGTATTGTGTCGTTTCCCGTGCCTCTATTATTTTGATATTTGTATTGGGCATCAATGGTTTGTTTTATTGATTATGATGCCTGGGTTCTTTAAATAGGGATAGGAGATGCTTTGTCTGGTTCTTTGCATTCTCAAATATTGAATCCCTATCTCTTTTGTAATGAACCAGTAGGTCGTTTTGAGAGTTAGCGCCTCGATCCCCTAATAACTGCTTTCCCCATGTCTATTTATTCTTTTGGGACTTGTTGGAATATAGAGTGGTGAAATTCGGAGAGGTTTTGGACACATAGTCCTTATATGTGAGTTTAAGCTTTAGAAATTAGACCGTAGTTGGAATTATGAGAAGACGGGTCTGGAATGGGATTCCGTCAACTCCGTTAGATCCGTTGGGTGATTTCGAATTTAAGAGCGTGTGCGGAATGTGCTTTCGAGGTCTATAGTAGATTTAGCTTTGAATTGGCGAAAGTTAGAATTTCGGCGATTTCGGCCGATAGGTGGAATTTTGATATTGGGCTCAGAATAGAATTCCGAGAGTGGCTGTAGGTCCGTTGTGTCATTTGTGACCTGTATGTAAAATTTGAGGTCATTCGGACTAGTTTTGATGCGTTTCGGCATCGGTTGTAGATTTTGGAAATTTCGTAAGTTCTTAGGCTTGAATCCATGTATAATTGGTGATTTTGGTGTTAGGTGATGTGTTTTGGAGGCTCGACTAAGATTGGATAAGGTATTAGGACTGGTTGGTAAGTTTGGTTGAGGTCCCGGGGGCCTCAGGGATGTTTCGGATGCTCAATGAGTGATTATTGGAACTTGGAAAACACCTGAACCATTGCTGGTTCTGGTGTCTCGCACCTTCGGACGGGGAACCGCAGGTGCGGACACGCAGGTGCTGAAGAGGGGCTCACAGGTGCGGGCTTGGTCAAGGTTAACCAGTTCTCGCAGGTGTGGAGCCGCAGATGCGGCCCAGTGACCGCAGGTGCGGCCCCAGTCCTTTTAGTGGGTTTTCGCACCTGCGATGGATTTTCCGCAGGTGCGGTCCAAAGGGCGCAGGTGCGGGATCACTGGGCAGTTTATATCAAATTCGAGGGCTTGAAATTCATATCTTCTAAAGGCGATTTGGAGCTCGGGAGTAGGCGATTTGGAGTGGGTTTTGAGGAAAAGATTCATAGGTAACAATTCCTAAGCTTATTTCGCTTGTATATCATTTATCTATAGCAAGTTCTTTCATGCAATCAATGAATTGGGTGAAAAACCATGAAAATGGGAAGAAGTTTCCCCAATTAGAAATCTGAGAATTTGATAAGATTTTGACGTCGATTTACGATGATTCTTGTTTGAGTGAGTTCGTGAGTGAATGGGTGTTCTAAATTTGTAACTTTCACTCGATTCCGAGACGTGGGCTCGGGGGATGTTTTGGACAATTTTCCTAATTTCGCGTATTAGCCTCGAACTTATTAGCTATTTTGATTCCTTAGAGTGATATTGACATTATGCAATCGAAATGAATAGATTTGGGCCATTCGGAGTCGGATACTCTTGGCAAGAGCGTGGTTTTGAGTTGAGTAGCGCAGTCGAGGTAAGTGGCTTGCCTAACCCTATGTTGGGGACTTCCCCTTAGGCTATTTTAATACTGTTTTATGTTGTTTGATAACCGTGTACGTTAGGTGACGAGTACGTACACGGTCCATTGTTGCAAAAACTCCATTTTTCCCTCCATGACTTAAATCAGTACATTCCTATTTCACTTTCTCATGTATTGACTATGTAGTTTAGATTAGGAAGTAGCATGTCTACCTGTTTTACTTGAAATTCTTCTAGTTGTTACTATGTGCACCATGTTTAGGTAGTTTTACCCATATTTTTGCCTGTGATTTTTCTTGAACTGTTTTAAGTGAATTTTATCTGGTATCTGTACTACATTGCATATTTAAATTGGGACCGCGGACAAGATTCCGAGAGCTTTTCCCCTGTTCTGCATTGCATATTTAAATTGGGACTACAGACGAGATTCCGGGAGCTTTCCCCCTATACTGCATGGCATATTTAAATTGGGACTACGAATAAGATTCCGGGAGCTTTCCCCCTATATTGCATTGCATATTTAAATTGGGACTACAAACGAGATTTCGGGAGCTTTCCCCCTGTACTGCATTGCATACTTGTTACTGTGATATATGTTGTGCTGAGCCGAGGGCTCCCTGTTATTATTTTCTTCTAGATCATTGTTTCTATTGATTTGCCTTAGCTTATTATATCTCTCTGTTCAAATTTTAAACTGTTTTTACTATAAAAATCCAGTAGAGCCTTAACCTGACCTCGTCACTACTCGACTAGGGTTAGGCTTGGCACTTACTGGGTACCAATTTGTGGTGTACTCATGCCCCTTTCCTGCACATGTTTCTTGTGTTCAGATCCAGGTACCAACGCTCAGTTTCATGGCTAGGGGTCCGAGCAGCAACTTCTAGGAGATCGAAAGGTAATTCTGCCGCGTCCGCAGAGTCCTTCGAGTCACCTTCCACTTCAGATTTAGATAGATTTCTTTCATGTAAATTCCCTCACGTTGTATAGCGCTTTTTGAGACAGATCTTGTGGCTAAAGTGATATTCCGGGTTTTTGGGAAATTATATTTTATACGTGCCAAGTGGCGATGTTTCATTTGTAGACTCACTTATTTCAGTCTTTATTTCATTGCTTCTATTTAATATCTGTTCCGCAACTAGGCTTACCTAGCCATAGAGACTAAGTATCATCACGATGTCTTTCGGAGGGTAAATCGGGTCGTGACAAGTTGGTATCAGAGCGTCTAGGTTCATAGGAGTCAGAAGTCACAAGCCAGTTTATTAGAGTCTCGCGATCGGTGCGGAGACGTCCGTTTCTATCTTCGGGAGGCTATGTAACTATTAAGAACAATCATATTTCTTTGATTTCCTTGTTGTACGAGTTCTTGACATAAAAAGTTCTAAAATTATATTCTATTCTTTCCCACATATGGTGAGGACCCGTACTGGGAGGACCGACGACCAGACACCCGAGTCCTCTGCCAGAGTCCCCAGCGGCCGGGGTCAGGGTAGAGGACGACCACGCGGTGCGGCCCGAGCACCGACGAGAGCAGCGACAAAAGAGCCTATGGCAGCCCTAACTGGAGAGCCGGCACAGGAGGTCCCTATGAGCACGTGGTGTTTCACCCACCATACACTCCTAGAAAATTCAACAAAATAAATTAATTTATAAATATGGTTGAATTTTTAGTGATTTTTGTGAATTGTTTTGCAATTGCATAATCATAATTCGTTATTTAAAATTGTCAAAGTTTCATAATTAGGTGCATCATAATCATCAAGGAATTACAAATTTATGATATACAATTAATTGAAATAAATAACAAAAGTGATGACTATTTGACTTAATATAGATTTAGCAATTAATCGCTTAATTTAATCATTTTTGTGGAACTTATTCTCTAAAGGACTATGAGTATCAAATTAAATATTTTACTCTTAATTAGTTGATTAATCAGTGTATAAATTGGACAAAAAATTAAGATAGAATTAATTATTTCATTTTTTTTAGTTTAAACCTAATTGAAATTAATTAGTTGATTGTGAGAACAATGAAACAAAGACGTGGGATCAGTTTACCCAGGCCTATCCGTCTCTCTTACTCCTCCCTCTTCACCTCACCTGTCTCCCACCGTACCACCACCCTGCTCCTCCGACCGAAAATCGCCCATCGGCGGCGGAGCTCCACCAATCCGGACCAAATTTCACCCAGACCATCCTCTCTTTACCCTCAACCACACCCCACCGTTGGTTTCCTTAAAATCACATCCAAAAATCTCCAATTTCAAATCTAAAAAATCTGAAACCCTAAAACCCCATGTCCGTCCGATTCAAGAACAACTATTGGCTCAAAGCTACATGAGTCAATAGATTTTGATGAGAGCTATTGATTCATGTGGGTTTGGATCATTTCGAAAACCCGCCAGGATCCGGCCAAGTCCGGCGACTTTAATTTTTCCGGCCAAATCCCTTTAAACGGGTATTCCCTTTTCTTTTTATTTGTTTCTATCATATTACTATGAAGAATCATGTAAATATGGATTGTTTGGTCACTGTTGTTCTTTGTTTTTGTTTCGGTTAGCCTTTTCTTTTTTTTATTATTCAGTCCCTGTCTGTTTCTTGTTTAAGCCAAGACCACGAATATTTCATCTTTGATAGTTATTGTTCTTCTTACTGTTAGGTCTAGACTTTGTTTTCTCTTTCATTGTTCATGTTTGTATCCTTGATGAGTTAAACTCTATGACAAGCCTGTTTTGGTTAACTCTTCCCGTTAATTAGTAATAGGCTTTCTTGACAATCATGTTTATCGGCGTAATTTGATTTACCACTGTGTGCATTGTTTCTATGATCCCCTGCCTCGTTTGATTAGATTAGTTGATTGTTTTTGTTCATGCTAATAAGCATGTAGTTGTTAGGATTTACTATTTTTTTAGGCATGATTATCTATGTTGATTAATTGATTAGTGGTTTACTTGAGTTTGTTAAATTAGGATAGTCGATTAATTAGGCTAGTACTCGATTTTGAACCAGGGAATGGTCATGAATCAGTCTAGGTGACCAAATTTCTGGAAAAACACTTAGGTTTAACAGTTAATTAAGTCTCTGATTTTAGTCAAAGATAATTAGGTTTAGTTAACTGAGGTAAACCAATTAACCTAAGTCTAATGGACTAAATTAATCAACCTAAATTAATCCACAAGCTATTAAACTAGAATTAGCACCTAATGATGAAATTAAACCTAGTTAACTAATGAGTATGGTTGGAAACCAACTCTAGGAACCTAATCGACTAACCCTTAACTAACTAACCTAATCCTAGTTAAGAATGACTATTAATTAACTAAAGTGAGATGATTAGGATTAACTAACTAGAGTTAAGAGTAACCCCAAGTAAACCTAACACTAGTTACCTAAAGGGTAACCTTCTAAACTTGTGAAATCATATTTTAAGGGTATTAGGGTCATTTTAAGGGCTGAAAGCTTCTGGAATAGGGGTAGCTGTCCCAAAGGATAAGGGTGACAGCTGTCCTAGTGCAATTTTAGCTAATTTTGGATGAGGAATATTAGCATATCCCATCCCCAAGCCTCCTATAAATACACCCTCCCTTTAGACTATTAAGGACCTTCTTTTTTTTGAAAAAACTTTGGACACTCTGAAAAAGACTCTCTTCTAGCTGCTGAAAAAGACATAAATACTTTCCATTCGAAAATAAAAGGTTCCCAAAAGAAAAGTATTATTTGAAAAGAAAAATCTGATTTCCTTTTTGGAAACAAGTCCACAACTAAATGGCCTAGCCCAGCTGCTATCTTCTCTTTTTTTTGGATTTCTGATTTCTGGAAGTTTTCTTCAAACATTCATACTCAAAGATTTCTGGGTTAATTCTTGCTGGACTATTTGATTTTGTCCCAGGGTTTTCTGTTTGTTGCTGCTGAATTCTCTTCCTTCTTGCTGATTGTTGTTCATACTTGACCTTTATTTGGTCAAGTCTTTTTGCTATTTTTCTTCCTCTTTAAAGTTATGTAACAGTGAACCTTTAGATAAAATTAATTGTGCTGAAATAGTTGATTAGTGTTGTGTTTATGTTAAGATTGTATGAATCTAAATCTCCTTCTCCTCCATTCTTGATATAAAACTGAAGTAAGGTTACTATTATTTGAATGTATGTATACAATTCCTAGAATTAGTTTGATTATTTGTTAAGTTTCTGTCAATACATTTAGCATTTGGTAGTTAGGTGTTAATTTTATGTTTAGCATATTAAGGTAATTTGCACTAGGGTATATGAGTTTGATTCCTCAATATTCAAACCAACCCCCATGATGAGTGCACAAAAATTATTATGGTTCGCTGAAGTTTACTCTTCAAAAGGTTACAAAGTATGTAGTTAAAAAGGCATCAGAGTTGAGGAATTTGAACCTCTAAATGGTCAGGTTCATCCTCTAAAATGCCTAAATAATCAAAGTTCCTATAGAATTTAGAATTATGTTAGTATTAGCACTTGGATAGATGAATCTGGCTTTTTAATAGTCAAATTCACCCCTAGGTAGTGCATAAACAGTAGCTTAGGGTGCTGAAAATCACCCTTTACGGATATAAAGTGGATAATCAAAGGCTCCTTAGAGGAAAGAATCTGAATCCTTTATGATCAAATTTATCCTCTTAAAAATGCCTAAATAACCCAGCTAATGAATTAATATAGACTGAAGGTACAAAGTATGAAAAATGACATTCCGTAGTTGAGTTGATCCTTTTATGATCATATTCACACTGAGAAAGTACATAAATAATTCTACCAGATAGTATGGTTTAAACACACGCAATATCATGATTAAAACTGACCTCTTCATGGTTAGTTTGGTTTTGGTAGTTACACAACACCTAAATTGTATCGAGGGTGTTCTACATATTACAAAGAGAAGGTTCAAACGTAAGGCCTCAAGGGAGTTTCGAGTCAGCAAATTAGTCAAAATTTTCATTCTGGTTTTCTCTCTTTTGGGAAATGTATCTTGATAGTAGTAGTCAAGCTGTAATTTACTTTCAGAACTATTGTAATATAAGACTGGACATTATATTTTTAATTTCAGGAAATGTGTGTATTTAGTTTCAGATTTTAAACTAGATTAGAACGGAAACTTTTAGACAGTTTAACATTTGAAAATGGGCCCAACTATGCTAGATTCGTCCAAGTCCACTGGACTCGAACGGGAACAGTCAAAAGCCATAGGCAATGCCCTGGTTGAACGTGAAAGGGTTCAAAATCTTAAATGATGTTTTGTTTGCAAACGTAATTACGAGATGCTATAAGTTGGGATATTCAGATTGGCAAGATTTAGATCGTTAAAAAATCTGTTTTCCACAGTTTTTCCTTACTTGCTGAATTTGTAAGAACAATTGTTCTAGCTCGGACTGAATTTCGCAAATTTATATAAAAATACAAACCTGCTGTTCAAAAATGCTCTCAAAAAATTTCCAGAATTATGACAGAATATAGGAGTCAACGTGTATAAATTATGAAATGAACAACATGGATTTAGGTTGTTTTTCTGAAATTGGTAAAAAACATTCAGCCAAAAAATGTTCTGTTGCAATCAAACACGTCAATTTGGCTTCTTGGGAACATGCTACTTGTGAACTTTAGATCTCTTTTCATTCATGCATGCCTTAAATTATTGTGCTTAGCTTTACTTCTTATTACAAAATAGCCAAATTAGGATTAGCCAAAAAGAGTTGAAATAATCTTGGGCTAAAAATGGCCATAGCCCAAACATCTTATCCTTTAGACTAAGTGAATTTAGGTTCAAACAATCTTCCACATATCCTTTAGGTTGAAAAATACATCTTTAGGTTGAAATTTGGAAAAGAATCAATTATTATCTCAAATTACCATAAACTACACTCGGGAGTGGCAATTCATGTCCCCGACCCTCACTCCAAACAACTAAATAAGATGCATATAGCAACCACTGGTGCATTTCATGTGACGTGATTACCATGTGTTCAAAAACAACAAGTGTACGTCATCGTAACTTGTCCAAGATAAATCCATAAAACGTCTTAATTGATTTTAAAACTAAAATGTTCCTTCAAATAGAAAACATAAAGAATAATCAAACATCACCTCAAAAAGGCACTATAAAACCGTCATGACCATAGTCTTGACTACGTAATCTACACGCGGGTGCGACAACTCATGTCCCCGTCATCAACTTTAAACTAATAAAAATCACATGTTGTAATTACAGGTGCATTTCATGTGGTGTAATTGTAATATGTCCAAAAACAAACAAGTGCAAGCCATCGTGACTTGTTTCAAGATAAATCCATAAATACTAAAAGCGGCTAAAAGTGAAAAAGGCTAAAAAGCACAATAGGTTTAAAATATGTAAATAATTAGATAATTAAGTCAAATATTAATAGTTAAGCGACCGTGCTAGAACCACGGAAGTCGGGAGTGCCTAACACCTTCTCCCGGATTAACAGAATTCCTTACTCGGATTTCTGGTCGCGGACAAATCAAAACAGAGTCAAAATTTCCTCGGTTTGGGATTTAAAAACAAAACGGTGTCCCGGAGCATCGTCAAAAATTCGGGTGGCGACTCTGAAATACTAATAAGTCCCAAAACCGAATAATATTACTTTAATTGGAAAAGGTCCCTTATTACCCTTACCGATGAAAAAGGAGGTGTGACAGCTTTGGCGACTCTGCTGGGGATCGAACCCAGAATCTCTGGTTCATGGTTAAAGAATTCGAGCTTAGAATAAACTGTTTTATTTGGCTTTATTATCTAATTTTTACATGTTTAAACCTAACGTGCTAAATGTCACTTTTTACCGCTTTGATATTATCTGAACTGTATATAAACTGTTACGAAACCCTCTTCTCTCTGAGTCTTCTAAATCATCTGGGAAGTGTGCACTTCGTGTGACTTCTTTTCTTTTAGAGTCATATCCAAATTTTAGAACGAGGTACGGACAAGTTGCAAAGCCGGTGAAGCTTCTGTATTCCCGGTACGCTGCCCCTCCCCCCCCGGCTCGAGCTGTCTGCTCGGGTAAGCCTGGTTTAGAACAAAACTCCAGGATTTAAACTTAGAATAACATAGCCTCATGCCAGATCCCTAGTAGGAACGATTATCTGCTTCATGTGCATTTGACTTAGGGGACTCAACACAGGGGTTGGGTCCATCTAGGATAGGTGTACCTGAAATGAAAGACTACCCTGATGCATCTTACCTGCTACGTATGCATTTATTTGTTTCAGCTTGTGTATTGACCAGCTAAAATAAAATAAAAAACGAACAGAAAAACCAAGAGTGAGGTAGGATAGAAAATTCACCCTGTGTTTAAAAAATCCCCATTTATCCCGTAACTCTGCCAAAATTTCTGAAAATAATATTCCGAAACAAAATGAGTAGTGTATATTTTAATCAGTCAGGCTTTTTCCGAACTACGCATTGTTTGATTCTCACGGGTGTAGGATACGTAGGCAACCCTCATCGAGTCCAACTCTATTTTTTAAAATCAAAGGATATAGCCCTAAATAAAATTAGGTGACGCGATTGTAGCCTGATTGCCCAAGTGAGGCACCAGAAGGCCGTTTTTGCAAAAGTGGCCGCCTGTGGTTTGTCTTTAAATTTCGGCCCAATTCGCAAACACAGCCTTAAAAAAAAAACTTCCTACCCGAAGTATTGAAGGGCCGTATTCGCAAAGATGGTCCATTTTTCTTTATTACAAAATCCTTTGCAAAAATAACACTTTTCAAAATTTTTTGTGGTTTTAATAAAAAAAAACGAATGTGCAGGATGAATACAGTTGAAAACATTCCCTTCAGGGCAGTCGAGGAAATCCTTTTAGGACTCCATATGTGGTGGAGCGACTTGGGGGAAGCTAGTAGAAAGTCTGTTATGAAATCTTTAAGGGGACTTACTAGTCTTCTAAAAATCAAGCCGAGGTTGGACATCGTCGAGGCTCTAGTACCGTTTTGGGATCCCGCCCACAACGTGTTCCACTTTTCAGACTTTGAATTGTCGCCCAAGCTAGAGAAAATAGCAGGGTATGCTGGTCTCAATGACAATCTTAGAAGTTGGTACCCAGTGGCACCTTGGGCGGTGACTCCACATAAGTTTTTGGATCTGTTGAACATTAATCGGGACGTCCAAGACCCACACCTATCCGAAGGTTTCTGCACTTTCTATTTTCTTTACAGACGTTATGGAGATCCCCAGGGTTATGAGGCTAACAACACTGGTCTAACTCACAAAGATCAGGCTAAATGGGAAGCCCGCCGGGGGCTAGCTTTTGTGGTAGCATTCTTGAGCACCTTGATTTGCCCAAGAAGTGATGGATGCATAGATATCGCGCTTGTGGGAATGGCGGATTTCATGATGAAAAAATCCAATGGCACACTTATACCGATGGTCTTAGCCGAGATTTACCGTGCTCTGACAGTTTGCCAATCTGGGGGAAAGTTCTTTGAGGGGTGCAACCTGGTTCTACAAATCTGGCTGATCGAGCACTTCTGTCACCGACCAGGCTACATGAACTACGGCTTAATCGATTTGAATTGCATCAAGGAACATAGTACTCGGGTAAAGGGCCACAAATTTTCTGAGGGCACGGAAGCCTAGCACTCGTACTTGAGCTCATTGACTACCGACCAAATCGAGTGGACGTTCGGGTGGCTCCCTGTCGGCGAGGTTATCAACATGTCTGCTGAGGTTTGCTATCTCCTATTAATGGGCATGTGAAGCATTCATCCATATGCCCCACAACGGGTCTTACGCCAGTTGGGGAGATAACAGGGTGTTCCCCATGACGAGGATTTAAGCCAACAAGCCATTGAGTTATGCCTGAGAGCTGCATTTCCTGAAGGCAGGGTCTTTCAAATCTGGAACGAGTGCAGGTTTTTAGAACCTCAAACTCGGGTGAGAGATTTATCTAAAGGGGAAGTGGAGCCCGCCTACACTTCTTGGTATGGCATAAGGGGCATGGAGCATCAAGAGCAAGAACGACCCGCAAAGAGACCCCACGTGCAACAATTCACCGAGCAAACATAAGAGCATTGGGCTTGGTTAGAAAGGGAAAACAGCTACCGAGCCACCATAAGCAAGTTGGAAGCCCAGGTCAGGGAAATCAAGTTTGAAAACATTCTGCATACTTCCATAATTGAAGGGGAGAAAAATAGATTAGCCATAGAAAATGAAGTTCTCCGGGCCCAGATACAGGAATTAAAAACAACTGCTGAGAACCCAGAGAGAAGCAGAACTGATGAAAGGCTTATCAACAGCCTGAGGCATAAAGTGTGCAGCTATGGGAATGATCTAGACAAAGCTGAAGAAGAACTGGCCGGAGTTCGGGCAAGATTAACAAGAAGTGCAGAGGAAAGAACATAGTTTGTCCAGGGACTAAAAAGGAAATATGACCAGGAAGTCATAGGCTTGAAGGAAAAGCTGGCCGTCCTCGAGAACGAAATGGCCAAACAGGCAAAAAGATTTAAGACAGAGAGGGAACAGTGCTATGCCATGATGGCTCAGTCGGAAAAAGAGTTGCAACAATGCCAAGAGCAGAGTCAAAGACGCTCAGACTCTAGAGGCGAGATCCCAGCAAATAGGGCACCTACTTCAAGAAAAAGGTGTCATCAGGCGAAGGTTCCAAGAGATAGCTGACTACATCGTCACCAAATGCTAGGAATGCAAAGATATGACTCGGACCACCTTCTTCTCAGCGGTTATGATCTTCGTCCACAAGATAATGGACGACCTTTACTTTCTCCAGCAAGGCATAGCATGCAGTACCGTGGCAAGGCTGAATGATGCCCCACCGGCCCCTGGAGCAACAGAAGCACTGATGTATTTTTGATGTTTTTCGAGTCTGTATTTAATTTTTCCAGTTGTATTCATGTCCGAGTCCATAGTAGTTTTTATAAAATATTGTGTCGAGTCTGTTTTGCAAACTTTGAAATTCCGAAAGTGGGTTATAAGTTTTCTGTAATTAGAAGTGTTCTATTTAATGAATGAAAATTCCTAGAATGAAGCTTTTAGAAAAATATGTATTTCTGTCCTTTGGGTTTTGCTAGCATGAACTACGTGATGATATGATTCACGCGACGCCGTGATACGTAGGCAATCCACATAGGATTCGATCATAACCATAAGAAAAGAAACCGAGCGAGGAATAAAAGTGCGGAAACAATAACAGAAGAAGGGTAAGAATGATAAAAAGGGAAAAGCTGAGAAATAAAGCCGGGATGAAGTACACAACTGTTGCAAAAACATATAGAAAAGCGTTTAAATTGCTCAGGTGCATTGCATACCCCAAACGTGCGATTGCCTATGTGATAAATGCTTCAACCTAACATTTTGTTGGTTCAATCTAAAAGGTATTTTTAGGTGGTTGGTCTTGCGGTAAGCTGGCTTTCCATCCTTACTTCACTAGATCAAAAGAGAGCATAGAAATGACATCTGAAAGTCACTTGCCAATCGTCAACTCTTCCGTGGAAGACCTAAATCCAGCCATCCCAATGTCTGAGTCAGCAACAGTTGAAGAGAATAGGATTCTGCATTGCCGCATGCTGGAAATGTGGGACGCATGGTCCAATGGTAGGGAACCACCCAGTACCATCCCGGGTTTCCCAGAGATAATTCCCAAGGCAGGCGGGACATCCAACATCCCCATAAGCTACCCAGCCACGCCGTTTGGATATCCAACTATGTCGGCTCATTGTGCCGGAAGGCCTTCTGAGGTTCGCCCCCAGGCCCTGTTTTCCGGTGTGTCTTCCAATATCTTCACCGCACCACCAATCTCTGCCACGGCTCCGCCGACTATCTTTGGACCAAGTTTCGAGCCGCCAGCATTCACATACCAAACACCGTCCGTCCATCTGGATACTACTCATATTACTCCCAATGCATATCCCCAACAACCTCAGCTTGAGGTCACTTTGGCACAAGATAAGAAAGGCCTCGAGCACGAAGAAATAACTCAGAAAATGAAGAGTATTGAATAGAGCCTCAAGAATATACAGGGGCTGAGCGGGCAGAAAAGCGTCTCCTATGCAGATTTGTGCATATTCCCACATGTCCACTTGCCTCTTGGGTTTAAAACCGCCATGTTCGAAAAATATGACGGACATGGGGACCCCATAGCTCATTTGAAAAGGTACTGAACTAGCTCCGGGGAGTAGGTGGGAAAGTGGAACTTCTCATGGCATATTTTGGAGAAAGCTTGATGGGAATTGCATCAGAATGGTACATGGACCAGGATATATCCCGCTGGCACATATGGGATGACCTGGCACGGGACTTCGTCCGGCAATTCCAATACAATGTGGACATCGCTCCCGATAGGAACTCACTATCCAATCTCAAAAAGAAGCCCTCAGAGTGTTTTAGAGAGTACGCCATCAAATGGCGCGAGCAGGCCTCCAGGGTCAAACCTTCGATGGATGAGGTTGAAATGGTCAGCGTCTTTCTACAAGCACAAGAAGATGATTACTTCCAAAATATGATGTCCGCCATGGGCAAACCATTTGCGGAAGCAATCAAAATTGGAGAAATGGTGCATAATGGTCTAAATATTAGTCGTATCCTGAGCCAATCTGCCATAAGAGCAACCTCACAGACCATCCAAAGCGGATCCGGGAGTGCAGCCAACAGAAAAAAGAAAGAAGAAGGGGCTACGAGGGTTTCTGATGTCAGGAAGCCTCGACAATACCCACGTCCATTTCCAAAGCTTCCCAACATTACTATCCTTACCAAGACGCAGCTTATGCTACGCCCCCCTTCCCTATGCGGTAATGAATGCTCAACCACATCCCAGGCCGCAACAACAATACAATCAGAATAGAGCTCCACCACCGAGAAACAACCATCCTCCCCCAGCTCCATATAATCCACGCCCTCCCCAAAACTACCCGTACAATACCTACCCCCATGAACTACCAAGGAAACCCAACTTCACTCCTATCAGGGAGCCGTATTCAAGCCTTTTCCCAAAATTAGTCCATATGGGGCTTCTACAACCCGTACCTCCGACCAGGAAAAACCCTGCATCAGCATCATACAAGTCAGGAACCAATTGTGCCTACCATTGTGGAGCAGGAGGGCATGACACGGAGGAGTGTTGGACCCTCAAAAGGGCTGTGGAAAGCCTTATAGAACAAATGAAAATGGTTTTAAGGGACGAAGAATCTCCCAATGTGACGAACAATCCACTGCCCACTCACAATCATGGGTCCGTCTTCGGCATGATTTGCGAAGACCATGATTTTGATCCAGCTCTAAAGGCCATCATCGCCATCGCAGATGTGGAAAGAAAACCCAAGGTGGCACCCAAACTAGTCAAGGAGATGAAGAAGAGTAACCCCATCCCCCAGGTCACGGAAAAGGCTGAGACTAAAACAAATAGGGGACCCTCTAAAGACGCTGTCCTTTACATCCCCAAGGCATACAGGATGGAACAAAGTGTGTTGAGCCCTCCTAGAAGGTTACAATTCAACAAGGCAATAATGAATGGCCCAAAAATATAGGTAGCGAAAGGGACGTATGTGGCGCGGGGGAAAATAATTTCACCAAGGCTGAATGAGCCCGTGGTTATTAGCCGCGCATTGCAAACTCCCATGAAGAATACTGCTGTCGTCCCCTGGAATTACCACAGGACGGTGGTGAAGTACAAAGGGAAAGATATTACTGGGGAAACAGGCGATATAAACTCATCAGAGAAATACCTCTACCCGGAAGAACTGAACAAAAGCAAGTTGAAATGCTTTCCGCTGAAAAGGCCGATCAGTGCCGGAGAGGCAGAAGAATTCTTCAAGAATATGAAAACCGCTGAATACGCCATAATCGAGGAGCTCAGAAAGTCCCCCACTCAGGTCTCACTTCTATCCTTGCTGGTAAATTCAAATGAGCATCAGAAAATCCTGATCAAAACCCTTAACGAAGCATACGTTCCGGCCAACACCACAGTTGAGCAAATGGAAAGAATGGCAGAACGATTTTTTGAAATCAACCGGATCGCATTCAGCAAGAATGACTTGCCCCGGGAAGGGGCTGCCCACAACAAAGCTCTCCACCTAACTGTTAAATATAAAGGTTACTATGTGAAAAGGGTTATGATGGACGGTGCATCTGGGGTTGATATTTTCCCTCTATCGACCCTACAAAGAATGGAGATCGGGACTGAGAGAATCAGGCCCAACAATGTGTGCGTCTGTGCATTCGATGGTATCAAGAAAGACACGATCGGAGAGATTGA
Organism: Nicotiana knightiana; assembly: GCA_005239525.1. Lineage (NCBI taxonomy): Eukaryota > Viridiplantae > Streptophyta > Magnoliopsida > Solanales > Solanaceae > Nicotiana > Nicotiana knightiana. The sequence goes on from ML394683.1 coordinate 16,176, forward strand.
TTTGGTCTTGACAATCGGCCCGGTAGATTTCGAAGTGACATTCCAGGTGATGGATATGGATACTTCCTACAATTATCTCCTGGGGAGGCCTTGGATCCATGCAGCAGGGGCAGTGCCATCTACTCTCCACCAGATGGTTAAGTTCGAATATGAGGACCAGGAAATCGTGGTCCATGGGGAAGATGAGCAATCTATTTACAGGGACCCATTATCCCCATTCCTGGAAGCAAGAGAGGGCAACGAACACATAGTCTACCAGGCTTTCGAGATTGTGGTTGCGGACCAGCATGAGGCAGGAACCCCATGCCCTCAACCCTTCCTATCAAACGCGTCAATTATGGTCGCCAACGACATGATTAAACATGGGTACACACCTGGAAAAGGGCTCGGGGTGTCCTTGCAAGGCATTAAAGAACCCGTCACTTTGCCTACCAATAAAAAGTTTTTTGGCATAGGGTTTCAAGCTACTCCCGATGATGAACCAAGGGCTGACCAATGTAAGAAAAATGGTTGGGTATTGCCTCAGCAGATCCCACACATCAACGCGTCATTTGTCAAGCCAAAATACGTGGAGGAAGAGGAAGAGACTTTCACGGCCGAATAAATAGAAGAAATATGCGGAGCAATGAGGCAGATGTTGTATGAGGCCCATATGGTCCAACTAGGAGAAGGCTCCAGCACTTCCAGAGTATAGTATATGGGGCCTGATGCCAAGTTGCAAAACTGGGAGGCTACTTCGTTCCCCGTCAGGCGGGAGTCCCGGTAGTTCAGCTTTTGCCATCCTTTCTGCACTATGAGTTATTTCAAGGTGTAACTCAAGTGTTTTTAAATTCTTGCCTTTAAATTCCGATGTAAACCCTCCTATGCTCAAATTCAATGAAATGAAATCAAAATTTCATCGTCTATTATTCTTTCTGATTTTTGTTTACTTTTCTTATTTTTCAGTCCTAATAATGCGGCTATAAAAAATATGACATGCTTGCAGACTTCATGCTTTGATATTAATACGCCGTCTAACCTTGAAATAATTAATCAAGAACTGGAATATGACAAAGAAGAGGCTTTTAGGGAAATAAATCGAGAATTGGAACAGTTCGAGAATAAGCCTAAGCCAAACCTAAACGAAACGGAACCCGTTAACTTGGGCANCCCGGACTAAGTATGGACTTAGTGGTACACAAATTGCCAACCTATCCCGGTCATCCACCTGTCCAACAAAAGCAGAGGAAATTTAAAACAGACATGAGTGACAAGATCAAAGAAGAGGTCACTAAACAACTAAAGGCTGGAGTAATCCGAGTGGTCCAATACACCACCTGGCTGGCCAATGTGGTTCCGGTGCCTAAAAAGGACGGAAAGGTCCGAGTATGTGTCGACTACCGAGATCTGAATAAAGCAAGTCCCAAAGATAATTTTCCACTACCAAACATACATATCCTAGTTGACAATTGTGCCAAACATGAGGTACAGTCTTTTGTCGATTGCTATGCCGGATATCACCAGGTGTTGATGGATGAAGAGGATGCAGAAAAGACAACCTTGACTACACCTTGGGGAACATACTGTTACCGGGTCATGCCATTTGGTTTAAAGAAAGCTGGGGCAATTATATGAGGGCCATGACCGCCATATTTCATGACATGATGCATCAGGAGATTGAGGTATATGTGGATGATGTGATCATTAAGTCTAGAACCCAAAGTGACCATGTGCAGCATTTGAGGAAATTCTTCGAACGCCTGCGCATATATGATTTGAAATTAAACCCAGCCAAATGCGCTTTCGGAGTTCCATCCGAAAAATTACTGGNTTCTGTTGGGTAGGTTGAATGACATCAGCAGGTTCATCGCTCAGTTGACCTCCACATGCGAGCCTATATTCAAGCTATTGAAAAAAGATGCGGCCGTCAGATGGACAGACGAGTGCCAGGATGCTTTTGACAAGATCAAAGAATATCTGTCAAATCCTCCAGTGTTAGTCCCACCAGAACCAGGGAGACCTCTGTTCCTATACCTGACGATGCTAGAAAACTCCTTTGGGTGTGTTCTCGGGCAAAATGATGCAACCGGGAAGAAAGAGCAGGCCATTTATTACTTAAGTAAGAAGTTCACAAGCTACGAAGCCAAGTATTCCCAGTTAGAAAGGACTTGTTGCGCTCTAGCTTGGGTTGCTCAGAAGCTCAGACATTATTTATTGGCTTATACCACCTACCTCATGACGAGGTTGGATCCTTTGAAATACATATTCCAAAAGCCAATGCCCACCGGGAGATTAGCAAAATGGCAAATCTTGCTCACGGAATTCGACATTGTCTATGTCACTCGCACAACTATTAAAGCTCAAGCATTGGCCGATCATCTGGCTAAAAATCCGGTTGATGATGAATACCAACCCTTGAGCACTTATTTTCCGGATGAGGAAATCAACCCCGTCAAAATAATCTCGGAAGCGCTAACACCTGGAAAATCTTCTTCGAAGAGCAGCCAATGCAAAAGGTATTGGGATAGGGGAAATCTTGATTTCACCCACAGGACAACACTACCCAGCCACAACCCGCCTCCGTTTTTTCTACACAAACAATACTGCTGAATATGAAGCCTGTATAATGGGCATGAACATGGCCATTGACATGGATGTAGAAGAGTTGTTGATCATGAGGGACTCCGATTTGATCATTAAGCAGGCTCAGGGAGAGTGGGAAACTTAGGTTGTTAAACTCCTTCCCTACAGACAGCATGTGGAGAATCTTAGTAAGCGATTTAAAGCCGTCGAGTTCAGATATATTCCTCGGTGCCACAATGAGTTAGCTGATGCACTGGCCACCCTAGCTGCAATGCTACCCTATCCGGGTAATGTTCGCATAGACCCATTAGAGATCCAAATCAAGGAAAGACATGGTTATTGCAATACGGTCGAAATAGAACCCGATGTCCAACCATGGTATCATGATATTAAAAGATTTTTGAAGACAAGAAAATATCCCGAGCAGGCCAACGGAGACCAAAAGAGAACCATCCGAAGGCTCGCCAGCAGTTTCTTCCTAAGTGGGGAAGTACTGTATAAAAGGACTCCTGATCTAAATCTGTTAAGATGTGTAGACGCCAAAGAAGCCAAAAGGATCACGGGCGAGGTCCATTCTGGAGTATGTTGTCCCCACATGAATGGGTACGTCCTCACAAAGAACATCTTGCAGGATGGATATTATTGGATGACTATGGAGAAAGATTGTTTCAGTTTCGTCCGGAAGTGCCATAAGTGTCAAATACATGGCGACCTAATCCATGCACCACCATCAAAACTGCATCCTATGTCGGCACCCTGGCCATTTGTTGCCTGGGGAATGGATGTCATTGGGACAATTGAGCCAAGGGCCTCAAACGGGCACAAATTCATTTTGTTTGCTATCGATTATTTCACAAAATAGGTCGAGGCCGTCACGTTCAAAGCTGTCACTAAGAAAGTGGTGGTGGATTTAGTGCATGCTAATATCATCTGTCATTTTGGTATCCCAAAAACTATCATTACGACAATGCCGCGAATTTAAACAGTAAGTTGATGAGGGAGGTATGTGAACAGTTCCAGATAACACACCGCAACTCGACCCCTTACCGGTCCAAAGCCAATGGCGCCGTTGAAGCAGCAAACAAAAACATCAAGAAAATTCTCAGGAAAATGATTCAAACATCCAGGCAATGGCATGAAAAGTTGCCTTTTGCATTGTTGGGATATCGCACGACCGTGTGCACATCGATTGGATCTACCCCTTACCTATTGGTTTATGGCACTGAAGCCGTAATACCCACTGAAGCTGAAATTCCTTCCCTTCAGATTATTGTCGAAGCAGAAATTGAGGACAATGAGTGGGTCAAGACCCGATTGGAGCAGTTAACTTTGATTGATGAGAAAAGGATGGCTGCAGTGTGCCATAGGNTTGGAGCAGTTAACTTTGATTGATGAGAAAAGAATGGCCGCAGTGTGCCACGAACAATTATACCAGCAAAGAATGGCCCGCTCTTACAACAAGAAAGTGCGACCTAGGAACTTCGAAGTAGGGCAACTCGTTTTAAGATGTATCCTCCCGCACCACGAAGAAGCAAAAGGAAAATTTGCCCCAAACTGGAAAAGTCCATACATCATAAGGAAATTGCTACCAAAAGGAGCGTTATACCTCGGGGACATCGAAGGAAATGACCCCGAAACGGCTGTCAATGCAGATGCCGTCAAAAGGTACTATATTTGATCCTCCATATATATTTTCAAATATTCTCCGGTTGGGATGACGAAGGCTTTCATTCTCGCTACCCAAACACCATTACCCTTTTTGCAAACCCTTTGAGCCGGTTACTCTTCGTTGATTACCCTCTTTGGAACCCGAAAGTGTTACTGGAACGAAAAAAAAAAAAAATTCCTGAACTGCGTTCGACTTGATTCCGAAAGGATACGTAGGAAACCTCTCCCTGGGGTTCAGTCACACCAAAATAAAAATCCACATTTCCCGAAGAGTTCAAGTTGGGCAGATGTTATAATATGTTTGGTGATAATTTCGCCGAAGAGGTTCCAAAGTTGTAACTCAATACAAATTTTTCTCACCAAAACCCTGTTCAAGTCCTTCCGATCAATTGGTAAACATGCTTAAAGTTGGAGGATACAGTGTCGAATCTGGTGCAAGCAAATAAGAGAAACAAAATGAGAGAGTCTTATCAGTGAAAACCCACACGGGCACCGTGAGGCGACGGTAAGCAGAGAAATTAAAAATGAGAGAGTCTTGTTAGTGAAAACTCGCATAGAGCACTGCAAGGCGATGGTGAGAAGAAAAATGAGAGAGGTTAGTTGGTGAAAACCCGCAAAGAGCGCCACTGATCGAAAAGGATAATGGGTCACTGACATGGACGCGGTCCATGGCAAGGTTTCTCAATCTCGAGGTAATAATTGTGATGAATTTCTGAGATTCGGACGGTTTACACGGATCAGGTATCCAGTCCAAAGGGCATGTCATGTTCATTGAAGTCCGCATGCACTCCAGATAAGTCCTTCTTTCCTTTCCCCGAAAGGGACACCTTTTGTTTAAATTCGTTGTCCATTCTATCGTTTATTTTTCTTTTGAATCCTTTTCGGTCTAACTCTGTCCCGAAACTAAGGAGAAGAAAAGATGGAAAGACTGATTTACAGGGCTCTCATTTGACACGGGTCAATATGCAAAAGGCACCCGGCCTCGTCAGGGGCATCGAGTCGATCCCGACTGGCCACAATGGCCGATGATTCAAACTCAAAACCTTGAAAGGAAAAAACCAAATTGAAGTGCCCATAAAGGCGAATGAAGTTGAAAGGTTGAGCCCCGCGTGGATAACCATCTTCGCTAGGTTTGAAAAGACGAAGTATTCCAAATGACTTAAAGCTACAATTGGAAGAAAGTTCAGAAGTGAAAAGCCAATGAAGGCGAAATAAAGTTGGAAAGGTTAAGTCCCATACGAATAACCGTCGCATTTGAATTTGAGGAGCCAAAACTCCCCCCGATACTCTGGAAATCCAAAAGAAAAAGCAAGTGAAAAGCCTACAAAGGCAAAATGAAGCCAGGATACTGGATCCCACATGACCAATTATCATCCAGAAAGACAAGGTCCCCGGGATTAAAGATGAAACCCAATCCCCAACAAACAAGCAAGTGTTTGAGGTCTTCATCAAAAGAACTGAGGTCAAGCAGTTGAGAATCAAGACCGCAAAACCAACCACCATTTCAAACTAACGAATTGTTCTTTCTTTGAAGGAACCAGGTGCAACTCGAAAGCAACCATGCAACAAGCAGGTGCAACCAAAAGAAATTTGCGCAAGGGCTAGGAAGAGCTCTGCAGCATTGACTCCAAAGAAAAGGAAGTTTTCTCCAAGAAATCTTTTTCCGCGTGCAAAAAAAAATGAAAGAAGAATGAGAGATGAAGAATTGAATTTGAAAATAACTCAAAGTAGTACGGGGCTGCAATCCCCAATTACACTGTTTCCCGACGCAGGGTATACACTCTCGTAGTCGATGCCAATCAAGGGTATACACTCCCTGGTTGATGTTTCCTTTTCCAATCAAGGATATCCACTCCCTGGTTGATGTCTTATTTTCCAATCAAGGGTATACACTCCCTGGTGGAGTTTCCTTTCCCGTCGCAGGGTATAAACTCCCGTAGTCGATTCCAATCAAGGGTATACACTCCCTGGTTGATGTTTTATTTTCCAATAAAGGGTATACACTCTCTGGTTGATGTTTTCTTTTCCAATCAAGGGTATACACTCCCTGGTTGAAGCTTTCTTTCCCAATCGAGGGTATACACTCCCTGGTTGATTTTCTTTTCCCGACGCAGGGTATACACTCCCGTAGTCGATTCCAATCAAGGGTATACACTCCCTGGTTGATGCTTCCTTTCCCAATAAAGGGTATACAGTCCCTGGTTGATTTTCTTTTCCCGACGCAGGGTATACACTCCTGTAGTCGATGCCAATCAAGGGTATACACCCCCTGGTTGATATTTTCTTTTCCAATCAAGGGTATACACTCCCTGGTTGATGTTTACTTTTCCAATCAAGGGTATACACTCCCTGGTTGATGTTCGCTTTTCCAATAAAGGGTATACACTCCCTGGTTGATGCTTCTTTTTCCAATCAAGGGTACACACTCCCTGGTTGACTTTATTTTCCCGGGGCAGGGTATACACTCCCGTAGTCGATTCCAATCAAGGGTATACACTCCCTGGTTGATGCTTTCTTTTCCAATCAAGGGTATACACTCCCTGGTTGATTTTTTTTCCAACATAGGGTACACAATCCCTAGTTGATTTCATTTTGCAACATAGGGCTCCCAACCCCTAGTTGATCCCGCTTTTAGATATAGGGTATCCACCCCCTAGTCTGCAGTAACTCCGGGTTCACCAGTCCCGACATTTCATTGCTTTCAATAATGAAGTAGCATAGAGTTTGTTACAATAACTCACGAAATTTTCCTAGTGAAAACTTGGGCAGAAAATTTCGTTTGTTTGTTTTGATTTTTGTGCAAATTATGTTTCTAGGACATTGGAACTCGGGACGACCAAAAAGAAGAAGTTTTGATCCAAGAAAAAATAACAAAACAAAAAGAAGAAAGAGAAGATTGAATCTAAAAGTGCACAAACGGGGAATATGTGGACTATTCAGGACGAGATTGAAGTCATCCGACCAGTATAACCTGCTTTGATCCGAGGAAAGATAAGACAAAACCAGCATCTACGATTAACAAACACCAGGATCCAGGTCAGAGTCAGCAAAAGATCAAGACTCAAGACCAAGTCCTAGATAAGAATCTTGTAATTTAGCAGTTGATAGGTTTTAGTTAGTCCTTCATTTTGTACTTGGGTGTAATAAGGAGATCAGCAGCAGTAACAGCAGCAACTACAGTGAAATCACAGTTACCCGGTAGTCTCAGCTACCAAAATTTCCAGAACTACACTGACCTGATTCCTTTATAGCCAAGGATATGTAGGCAACCTTTGAAGCAGGGTTCGGTAAAACTTTTCAAAAACGCTTCACAATGGAGTATATGAATGGGTAAAGTCGTTCATGACTGCACACTTTGTCTTTGCCCGAAAAATCTTCGTGTTTCCGAGCAAAGAGGGGCAACTGTGAGCACGTGATTTTTCACCCACCATACACTCCTACAAAATTCAACAAAATTATTTAATTTATAAATATGGTTGAATTTTTAGTGATTTTAGTGGATTGTTTTGCAATTGCATAATCATAATTCGTTATTTAAAATTATCAAAGTTGCATAATTAGGTGCATCATCATCATCAAGGAATTACAAATTTATGATTTACAATTAATTGAAATAAATAACAAAAAAAGTGATGACTATTTGACATAATATAGATTTAGCAATTAATTGCTTAATTTAATCATTTTTGCGGAACTTTTTCTCTAAATGATTAGGAGTATAAAATTAAATATTTTACTATTAATTAGTTGACTAATCAGTGTATAAATTGGACAAAAAATTAAGTTAGAATTAATTATTTCATTTTTTTTGTTTAAACCTAATTGAAATTAATTAATTGATTGTGAGAACAATGAAAAAAAGACATGGGATCAGTTTACCTTGGCCCAAATTAATTCCCTATAACCCACCTAAATGTCTAGCCCAATTGACCCCATACCCGGTCCAGTCCCTACACTACCCAAATGACCCCATTTTGAATCAGATCCATACTAGCCGTTGATCTTCCCAGATCCAACAGTTGGGAACCCCCAAGCCATAAGTATATATATGTCCTAACTATCCCCACCCCCTTCATTTGTAAGTATTACACCCCTCTATCCGTCTCTCTCACTCCTCTCTCTTCACCTCACCTGTCTCCACCGTACCACTACCCTGCTGCGCCGACCGAAAATCGCCCATCTGCGGCGGAGCTCCACCAATCTGGACCAAATTTCACGCAGACCATCCTCTCTTTACCCTCAACCACACCCCACCATTGGTTTCCTCAAAATCACATCCAAAAATCTCCAATTTCAGATCTAAAAAATCTGAAACCCTAAAACCCGATGTCCGGCCGATTCAAGAACAACTTATGGCTCAAAGCTACATGAGGCAATAGCTCTTGATGAGAGCTATTGATTCATGTGGGTTTGGATCATTTCCAAACCCCACCGGGATCCGACCAAGTCCGACGACTTTAATGTATCCTGCCAAATACCTTTAAACGGGTATTCCCTTTTCTTTTTATTTGTTTCTAACATATTACTACGTAGAATCATGTAAATATGAATTGTTTGATCACTGTTGTTCTTTGTTTTTGTTTAGGTTAGCCTTTTCTTTTTCTTATTATTCAGTCCCTGTCTGTTTCTTGTTTAAGCCAAGACCATGAATATTTCATCTTTGATAATTATTGTTCTTGTTATTGTTAGGTCTAGACTTTGTTTTCTCTTTCATTGTTCTTTCATTGTTCATGTTTGTTTCCTTGATGAGTTAAACTCTGCGACAAGCCTTTTTTGGTTAACTCTTCCCGTTAATTAGTAATAGGGTTTCTTGACAATCATGTTTATCGGCGTAGTTTGATTTACCAGTGTGTGCATTATTTCTATAATTCCCTGCCTTGTTTGATTAGATTAGTTGATTGTTTTTGTTCATGCTAATAAGCATGTAGTTGTTAGGATTTACTATTTTTTTTATGCATGATTATCTATGTTGATTAATTGATTATTGGTTTACTTGAGTTTGTTAAATTAGGATAGTCGATTTATTAGGCTAGTACTCGATTTTGAACCAGGGAATGGTCATGAATCAGTCTAGGTGACCAAATTTCTGGAAAAATACTTAGGTTTAACACTTAATTAAGTCTCTGATTTTAGTCAAAGACGATTAGGTTTAGTTAACAGAGGTAAACCAATTAACCTAAGTCTAAGGGACTAAATTAATCAACCTAAATTAATCCACAAGCTATTAAACTAGAATTAGCACCTAATGATGAAATTAAACCTAATTAACTAATGAGTATGGTTGAAAACCAACTCTAGGAACCTAAACTAACTAACCTAATCCTAGTTATGAATGACTATTAATTAACTAAAGTGAGATGATTAGGATTAACTAACTAGAGTTAAGAGTAACCCCAGTAAACCTAACACTAGTTACCTAAAGGGTAACCTTCTAGACTTGTGAAATCAGATTTCAAGGGTATTAGGGTCATTTTAAGGGCTGAAAGCTTCTGGAATAGGGGTAGTTATCCCAAAGGATAAGGGTGACAGCTGTCCTAGTTCAATTTCAGCTAATTTTGGATGAGGAATATGCCAAAGCATGTCCCATCCCCATGCCTCCTATAAATACACCCTCCCTTTAGACTATTAAGGACCTTCTTTTTATTTGGAAAAACTTTGGACACTCTGAAAAAGACTCTCTTCTAGCTGCTGAAAAAGACATAAATACTTTTCATTCCAAAATAAAAAGTTCCCAAAAGAAAAGTATTATTTGGAAAAAAAAATCTGATTTCCTTTTTGGAAACAAGTCCACAACTAAATGGCCTAGCCCAGCTGCTATCTTCTCTTTTTTTTTTGAATTTCTGATTTCTGGAAGTTTTCTTCAAACATTCATACTCAAATATTTCTGGGTTAATTCTTGCTGGACTGTTTGGTTTTGTCCCTGGGTTTTCTGTTTGCTGCTGCTGAATTCTATTCCTTCTTGTTGATTGTTGTTCATACTTTACCTTTATTTGGTCAAGTCGTTTTGCTGTTTTCTTCCTCTTTAAAGGTATGTAACAATGAACCTTTAGATAAAAATAATTGTGCTGAAATTGTTGATTAGTGTTGTGTTTATGTTAAGATTGTATGAATATGAATCTCCTTCTCCTCCATTCTTGATATAAAACTGAAGTAAGGTTACTATTATTTGAATGTATGTATGCAATTCCTGGAATTGGTTTGATTATTTGTTAAGTTTCTGTCAATACATTTTGCATTTGGTAGTTAGATGTTAATTTTATGTTTAGCATATTAAGGTAATTTGCACTAGGGTATATGAGTTTGATTCCTCAATAATCAAACCAACCCCCATGATGAGTGCACAAACATTATTATGGTTGGCTGAAGTTTACCCTTGAAAAGGGTACAAAGTATGTTGTTAAAAAGGCATCAGAGTTGAGGAATCTGAACCTCTAAATGGTCAAGTTCATCCTCTAAAATGCCTAAATAATCAAAGTTCCTATAGAGTTTAGAATTATGTTAGTATTAGCAATTGGGTAGATGAATCTGGCTTTCTAATAGTCAAGTTCACCCCTAGGTAGTGCATAAACAGTAGCTTAGGGTGCTGAAAATTACCCTTTACGGATATAAAGTGGATAATCAAAGGCTCCTTAGAGGAAAGAATCTGAATCCTTTATGATCAGATTTATCCTCTTAAAAATGCCTAAATAACCCAGTTAATGAATTAATAATATAGACTGAAGGTACAAAGTAAGAAAAATGACATTCCATAGTTGATTTGATCCTTTTATGATCATATTCACACTAAGAAAGTACATAAATAATTCTACCAGATAGTATGGTTTAAACACACGTAATATCATGATTAAAACTGACCTCTTCATGGTCAGTTTAGTTTTGGTAGTTTCACAACACCTAAATTATATCGAGGGTGTTCTACATATTACAAAGAGAAGGCTCAAACGTAAGGTCTCAAGGGAGTTTCGAGTCAGCAAATTAGTCAAAATTTTCATTCTAGTTTTCTTTCTTCTGGAAAAAAATGTATCTTGATAGTAGTAGTCAAGCTGTAATTTATTTTCAGAACTGTTGTAATATAAGACTGGACATTATATTTGTAATTTAAGGAAATGTGTGTATTTAGTTTCAGATTTTAAACTAGATTCGAACGGACATTTTTGGACAGTTTAACATTTGAAAACGGGCCCAACTATGCTAGATTCGTCCAAGTCCACTGGACTCGAACGAGAACAGTCAAAAGCCGTAGGCAATGTCCTGGTTGAACGTGAAAAGGTTCAAATACGTAGTTATCTTAAATGATGTTTTGTTTGCAAACGTAATTACGAGATGCTATAAGTTGGGATATTCAGATTGGCAAGATTTAGGTCGTTAAAAAATTTGTTTTCCACAATTTTTCCTTACCTGTTGAATTTGTAAGAACAGTTGTTCTGGCTCGGACTAAATTTCGCAAATTTATACAAAAATACAAACCTGCTGTTCAAAAATGCTCTCAAAAAATTTCCAGAATTATGATAGAATATAGGAGTCAGCGTGTATAAATTATGAAAAGAACTACATGGATTTAGGTTGTTTTTCTGAAATTGGTAAAAAACATTCAGCCAAAAAATGTGTTGTTGCAATCAAACACGTCAATTTGGCTTCTTGGGAACATGCTACTTGTGAACTTTAGATCTCTTTTCATTAATGCATGCCTTAAATTATTGTGCTTAGCTTTACTTATTATTACAAAATAGCCAAATTAGGATTGGCCAAAAAGAGTTGAAATAATCTTGGGCTAAAAATGGCCATAGCCCAAACATCTTATCCTTTAGACTAAGTGAATTTAGGTTCAAACAATCTTCCACATATCCTTTAGGTTGAAAAATACATCTTTAGGTTGAAATTTGGAAAAGAATCAATTATTATCTCAAATTACCATAAACTACACTCGGGAAGGGCAACTCATACCCCGACCCTCACTCCAAACAAAATAAGACGCATATAGCAACCACTGGTGCATTTCATGTGACGTGATTACCATGTGTTCAAAAACAACAAGTGTACGTCATCGTAACTTGTCCAAGATAAATCCATAAAACGTCTTAATTGATTTTAAAACTAAAATGTTCCTTCAAATAGAAAACATAAAGAATAATCAAACATCACCACAAAAAGGCACTATAAAACCGTCATGACCATAGTCTTGACTACGTAATCTACACGCGGGTGCAACAACTCATGTCCCCGTCATCAACTTTAAACTAATAAAAACCACATGTTGTAATTGTGGGTGCATTTCATGTGGCGTAATTGCAATATGTCCAAAAATAAACAAGTGCACGCTATCGTGACTTGTTTCAAGATAAATCCATAAATACTAAAAGCGGCTAAAAGTGAAAAAGGCTAAAAAGCACAATAGGTTTAAAATATGTAAATAATTAGATAATTTGGCCAAATATTAATAGTTAAGCGACCGTTCTAGAACCACGGAATTCGGGAGTGCCTAACACCTTCTCCTGGGTTAAAAGAATTCCTTACTCGGATTTCTGTTCGCGGACAAATCAAAATAGAGTCAAAATTTCCTCGGTTTGGGATTTTAAAATAAAACGGTGTCCCGGAGCATCGTCAAAAATCCGGGTGGCGACTCTGAAATAATAATAAGTCCTAAAACCGAATAATATCACTTTAATTGGAAAAACTCCCTTATTACCCTCACCGGTGAAAAAGGAAGTGTGACAGTCCCTATTGTTGCTCCAGCCTTATAGGAGACTTTAGCTCAGTTCATGAGCATGTTCAGTACTCTAGCTCAGGCTGGACTACTCCCGATAGTTCCCGCTACATCTCAGGCCGAGGGAGGGGCACATACTCCCACAACCCGCACGCCTGAGTAGATGGGCAGGGTTGATCAGGCCCCGGAGTATATTCCTATGCCCCCAGCGGCTCCAAGTTCAACATGATGCTACGGCAGCTGCTTTTGAGCCGCATGCCATATCCCTAGTTGGAACGATTATCTACATCATGTGCATTTGACTTAGGGGACTCAACATAGGGGCTGGGTCCGTCTGGGACAGGTGTACCCGAAATCAAAGACTACCCTGATGCATCTTACCTGCTACGTATGCATTTATTTATTTCAGCTTGTGTATTGACCGGCTAAAATAAAATAAAAAACGAACAAAAAAACCAAGAGTGAGGTAGGATAGAAAATTCACCCTGTTTTGAAAAATCCCCATTTATCCCGTAACTCTGCCAAAATTTTTGAAAATAATATTCTGAAACAAAATGAGTGGGTGTATATTTTAATCAGTCAGGCTTTTTCCGAACTACGCATTGTTTGATTCTCACGGGTGTGGGATACGTAGGCAACCCTCATCGGGTCCAACTCTATTTTTTAAAATCAAAGGATATAGCCCTAAATAAAATTAGGTGACGTCATTGTAGCCTGATTGCCCAAGTGGGGCACCGGAAGGCCGTTTTTGAGAAAGTGGCCACCTGTGTTTGTCTTTAAATTTCGGCCCAATTCGCAAACACAGCCTTAAAAAAAAATTCCTACCCGAAGTATTGAAGGGCCGTATTCGCAAACATGGTCCATTTTTCTTTATTACAAAACCCTTTGCAAAAATAACACTTTTCAAAATTTTTTGTGGTTTTAATAAAAAAAAAATGAATGTGCAGGATGAATACAGTTGAAAACATTCCCTTCAGGGAAGTCGAGGAAATCCCTTTAGGACTCCATATGTGGTGGAGCAACTTGGGGGAAGCTAGTAGAAAGTCTGTTATGAAAGCTTTAGGGGGACTTACTGTCTTCTAAAAATCAAGCTGAGGTTGGACATCGTCGAGGCTCTAGTACCATTTTGGGATCCCACCCACAACGTGTTCTACTTTTCAGACTTTGAATTGACGCCCACGCTAGAGGAAATAGCAGGGTATGCTGGTCTCAATGACAATCTTAGAAGTTGGTACCCAGTGGCACCCTGGGCGGTGACTCCACATAAGTTTTTGGATCTGTTGAACATTATTCGGGACATCCAAGACCCACACCTATTCGAAGGTTTCTGCACTTTCTATTTTCTTTACAGACGTTATGGAGATCCCTAGAGTTATGAGGCTAACAACACTGGTTTAACTCACAAAGATCAGGCTAAACGGGAAGCCCGTCAGGGGCTAGCTTTTGTGGTAGCATTCTTGGGCACCTTGATTTGCCTAAGAAGTGACGGATGCATAGATATCGCGCTTGTGGGAATGGCGGATTTCATGATGAAAAATTCCAATGGCACCACTTATACCGATGGTCTTAGCCGAGATTTACTATGCTCTGACAGTTTGCCAATCTGGGGGAAAGTTCTTTGAGGGGTGCAACCTGCTTCTACAAATCTGGTTGATCGAGCACTTCTGTCACCGCCCAGGCTACATGAACTACGGCTTAATCGATTTGAATTGCATCGAGGAACATAGTACTCGGGTAAAGGGCCACAAATTTTCTGAGGGCACAGAAGCCTGGCACTCGTACTTGAGTTCATTGACTGCCGACCAAATTGAGTGGACGTTCGGGTGGCTCCCTGTCGGCGAGGTTATCAACATGTCTGCTGAGGTTTGCTATCTCCTGTTAATGGGCATGCGAAGAATTCATTCATATGCCCCACATCGGGTCTTACGCCAGTTGGGGAGACAATAGGGTGTTCCCCATGACGAGGATTTAAGCCAACAAACCATTGAGTTATGCCCGAGAGCTGTATTTCCTGAAGGCAGGGTCCGTCAAATCTGGAACGAGTGCAGGTTTTTAGAACCTCAAACTCGGGTGAGAGATTTATCTAAAGGGGAAGTGGAGCCTGCCTACACTTCTTGGTATGGCATAAGGGGTAGGGAGCATCAAGAGCAAGAACGACCCGCAAAGAGACCCCACGTGCAACAATTCACTGAGCAAACACAAGAGCATTGGGCTTGGTTAGAAAGGGAAAAAAGCTACTGAGCCACCATAAGCAAGTCGGAAGCCCAGGTCAGGGAAACCAAGTTTGAAAACATTCTGCATACTTCCATAATTGAAGGGGAGAAAAATAGATTAGCCCAAGAAAATGAAGTTCTCCGGGTCCAGATACAGGAATTAAAAACAGCTGCTGAGAACCCAAAGAGAAGCAGAACTGATGAAAGGCTTATCAACAACCTGAGGTATAAAGTGTGCAGCTATGGGAATGATCTAGACAAAGCTGAAGAAGAATTGGCCGGAGTTCGGGCAAGATTAAAAAGAAGTGCAGAGGAAAGAACAGAGTTTGTCCAGAGACTAAAAAGGAAATATGACCAGGAAGTCATAGGCTTGAAGGAAAAGCTGGTCATCCTCGAGAACGAAATGGCCAAACAGGCAAAAATATTTAAGACAGAGAGGGAACAGTGCTATGCCATGATGGCTCAGTTGGAAAAAGAGTTGCAACAATGGCAAGAACAGAGTCACAAAGACGCCCAGACTTTAGGGGCGAGATCCCAGCAAATCGGGCACCTACTTCAAGAAAAAGGTGTCATCAGGCGAAGGGTCCAAGAGATAGCTGACTACATCGTCACCAAATGCCAGGAATGCGAAGATTTGACTCGGACCACCTTCTTCTCAGCGGTTATGATCTTCGTCCACAAGATAATGGAAGACCTTTACCGCCTCAGTTGGAAAAAAATTTGCAACAATGGCAAGAGCAGAGTCACAAAGATGCCCAGACTTTAGAGGCGAGATCCCAGCAAATCGGGCGCCTACTTCAAGAAAAAGGTGTCATCAGGCGAAGGGTCCAAGATATAGCTGACTACATCGTCACCAAATTCCAGGAATGTGAAGATATGACTCGGACCACCTTCTTCTCAGCGGTTATGATCTTCGTCCACAAGATAATGGACGACCTTTACCGCCTCCAGCAAGACATAGCACGCAGGCCCGTGGCAAGGCCGAATGATGCCCCACCGGCCCCTGGAGCAACGGAAGCACTGGTGTATTTTTGATGTTTTTCGAGTCTATATTTCATTTTTCTAGTTATAGTCATGTCCAAGTCCACAGTAGTTTTTATAAAATATGTGTCGAGTCTGTTTTGCAAACTTTGAAATTCCGAAAGTGGGTTACAAGTTTTCTGTAATCAGAAGTGTTCTATTTAGTGAATGAAAATTTCTAGAATGAAGATTTTAGAAAAATATGTATTTCTGTCCTTTGGGTTTTGCTAGCATGATCTACGTGATGATATGATTCACGCGGCGCCGTGATACGTAGGCAATCCACATAGCATTTGATCATAACCATAAGAAAAGAAATCGAGCGAGGAATAAAAGAGCGGAAACAATAACAGAAGAAGGGTAAGAATGATAAAAAGGGAAAATCCGAGAAATAAAGTCGGGATGAAGTACACAACCTATGCAAAAACATATAGAAAAGCGTTTAAATTTCTCAGGTGCATTGCATACCCCAAACGTGCGATTTCCTATGTGATAAATGCTTCAACCTAACATTTTGTTGGTTCAATCTAAAAGGTATTTTTAGGTGGTTGGTCTTGCAGTAACCTGGCTTCCCATCCTTACTTCACTAGATCAAAAGAGAGCATAGAAATGACGTCTGAAAGTCACTTGCCAATCGTCAACTCTTTCGTGGAAGACCTAAATCCAGCCATCCCAACGTCTGAGTCAGCAACAGTTGAAGAGAACAGAACTCTGTATTGCCGCATGCTGGAAATGTGGGACACATGGTCCAATGGTAGGGAACCACCTAGTACCATCCTGGGTTTCCCAGAGATAATTCCCAAGGTAAGCGGGACATCTAACATCCCCATAAGCTACCCAGCCACGCCGTTTGGATATCTAACTATGTCAGCTCATTGAGTCGGAAGGCCTTCTAAGGTTCGCCCCCAGGCCCTGTTTTCCGGTGTTTCTTCCAATATCTTCACCGCACCACCAATCTCTGCCATGGCTCCGCCGACTATCTCTGGACCAAGTTTCTAGCCGCCAGCATTCACATTCCAAACACCGCCCGTCCATCTGGATACCGCTCATATTACTCCCAATGCATATCCCCAACAACCTCAGCTTGAGGTCACTTTGGTACAAGATAAGAAAGGCCTCGAGCACAAAGAAATAACTCGGAAAATGAAGAGTATTGAACAGAGCCTCAAGAATATACAGGGGCTGAGCGGGCAGAAAAACGTCTCCTATGCAGATTTGTGCATGTTCCCGCATGTCCACTTGCCTTTTGGGTTTAAAACCCCTAAGTTCGAAAAATATGAAGGATATGGGGACCCCATAGCTCATCTGAAAAGGTACTGTAACTAGCTCTAGGGAGTAGGTGGGAAAGAGGAACTTCTCATGGCATATTTTGGAGAAAGCTTGATGGGAATTGCATCAGAATGGTACATGGACCAGGATATATCCCGCTGGCACATATGGGATGAACTGGCACGGGACTTCGTCTGGAAATTCCCATGCAATGTGAACATCACTCCCGATAGGAACTCACTATCCAATCTTAAAAAGAAGCCCTCAGAAAGTTTCAGAGAGTACGCCATCAAATGGCGCGAGCAGGCCTCCAAGGTCAAACCTCCGATGGATGAGGTTGAAATGGTCAGCATCTTTCTACAAGCACAGGAAGCTGATTACTTCCAAAATATGATGTCCGCCATGGGAAAACCATTTGTGGAAGCAATCAAAATTGGAGAAATGGTGGAGAATTGTCTAAAAACTGGTCGTATCCTGAGCCAATCTGCCATAAGAGCAACCTCCCATGCCATCCAAAGCGGATCCAGGAGTGCAGCCAACATAAAAAATAAAGAAGAAGGGGCTATGATGGTTTCTGATGTCAGGAATCCTCGATAATACCCACGTCCATTTCCCAAAGCTTCCCAACATTACTATCCTCACCAAGACGCAGCTTATGCTATGCCCCCTCTTCCCTATGCGGTAATGAACGCTCAGCCACATCCCAGGCCGCAACAACAATACAATCAGAATAGAGCTCCATCACCGAGAAACAACCATCCTCCCCCAGCTCCATATAATCCATGCCCTCCCCAAAACTACCCGTACAACACCTACACCCGTGAACCACCAAGGAAACCCAACTTCACTCCTATCGGGGAGCCGTATTCAAGCCTTTTCCCAAAATTAGTCCAGATGGGGTTTCTACAACCCGTACCTCCGACCAGGAAAAACCCAGCATTAACATCATACAAGCAGTGAACCAATTGTGCCTGCCATTCCGGAGCAGGAGGGCATGACACAGAGGAGTGTTGGACCCTCAAAAGGGATGTGGAAAGCCTTATAGAACAAAAGAAAGTGGTTTTAAGGGACGAAGAAGCTCCCAATGTTACGAACAATCCATTGCCCACTCACAATCATGGGCCCGTCATCGGCATGATTTGCAAGGACCAGGATTTTGATCCAGCTCTAAAGGACATCATCGCCATCGCAGATGTGGAAAGAAAACCCAAGGCGGCACCCAAACTAGTCAAGGAGATGAAGAAGAGTAACCCCGTCCCCCAGGTCACGGAAAAGGCTGAGACTGAAACAAATAGGGGACCCTCTAACGGCGTTGTCCTTTACATCCCCAAGGCACACAGGAAGGAACAAAGTGTGTTGAGCCCTCCTAGAAGGTTTACAATTCAACAGAGAAATAATGAATGGCCCAAAAATGTACGTGCCGAAAGGGACGTATGTGGCGCGGGGGCAAATAATTTCACCAAGGATGAATGAGCCCGTGGTTATTAGCCGCGCGTTGCAAACTCCCATGAAGAATACTACTGTCGTCCCCTGGAATTACCACAGGACGGTGGTGACGTACAAAGGGAAAGATATTACTGGGGAAACAGGCGATATAAACTCATCAGAGAAATACCTCTACCCGGAAGAACTGAACAAAAGCAAGTTGAAATGCTTTCCGCTGAAAAGGCCGATCAGTGCCGGAGAGGCAGAAGAATTCTTCAAGAATATGAAAACCGCTGAATACGCCATAATCGAGGAGCTCAGAAAGTCCCCCACTCAGGTCTCACTTCTATCCTTGCTGGTAAATTCAAATGAGCATCAGAAAATCCTGATCAAAACCCTTAACGAAGCATACGTTCCGGCCAACACCACAGTTGAGCAAATGGAAAGAATGGCAGAACGATTTTTTGAAGTCAACCGGATCTCATTCAGCAAGAATGACTTGCCCNGGAGCTCAGAAAGTTCCTCACTTAGGTCTCACTTCTATCCTTGCTGGTAAATTCAAACGAGCATAAGAAAATCCTGATCAAAACCCTTAACGAAGCATACGTTCCGGCCAACACCACAGTTGAGCAAATGGAAAGAATGGCAGAATGATATGAAGTCAACCGAATCTCATTCAGCAAGAATGACTTGCCCCCGGAAGGGGCTGCCCAGAACAAAGCTCTCCACCTAACTGTTAAATGTGAAGGTTACTATGTGAAAAGGGTTATGATGGACGGTGGATCTGGGTTTGATATTTTCCCTCTATCTACCCTACAAAGAATGGAGATCGGGACTGAGAGAATCAGGCCCAACAGTGTGTGCGTCTGTGCATTCGATGGTATTAAGAGAGACACGATCGGAGAGATTGATTTGGGCTTGACAATCGGCCCGGTAGATTTCGAAGTGACATTCCAGGTCATAGATATGGATACTTCCTACAATTATCTCCTGGGGAGGCCTTGGATCCATGCAGCAGGGGCAGTGCCATCTACTCTCCACCAGATGGTTAAGTTCGAATATGAGGACCAGGAAATCGTGGTCCATGGGGAAGATGAGCAATCTATTTACAGGGACCCATTAGCCCCATGCCTGGAAGCAAGAGAGGGCAGCGAGCACATAGTCTACCAGGCTTTCGAGATTGTGGTTGCGGACCAGCATGAGGAAGGAACCCCGTGCCCTCAACCCTTCCTATCAAACGCATCAATTATGGTCGCCAACGACATGATTAAACATGGGTACACACCTGGAAAAGGGCTCGGGGTGTCCTTGCAAGGCATTAAAGAACCCGTCACTTTGCCTACCAATAAAAAGTTTTTTGGCATAGGGTTTCAAGCTACCCCAGACGATGAACAATGGGCTGACCAACGCAAGAAAAATGGTTGGGTATTGCCTCAGCCAATCCCACACGTCACCGCGTCATTTGTCAATCCAAAATACGTGGAGGAAGAGGAAGAGGCTTTCACGGCCGAAGAAATAGAAGAAATATGTGGAGCAATGAGGCAGATGTTGTATGAGGCCCATATGGTCCAACCAGGAGAAGGCTCCAGCACTGCCGAAGTGCAGTATATGGGGCCTGACGCCAAGTTGCAAAACTGGAAGGCTACTCCATTCCCCGTCAGGCGGGAGTCCCGGTAGTTCAGCTTTTGCCATCCTTTCTGCACTATGAGTTATTTCAGGGTGTAACTCAAGTGTTTTTAAATTCTTGCCTTTAAATTCCGATGTAAACCCTCCTATGTTCAAATTCAATGAAATGAAATCAAAATTTCATCGTCTATTATTCTTTCTGATTTTTGTTTACTTTTCTTATTTTTCAGTCCTAATAATGTGGCTTTAAAAAACATAACATGCTTTCGGACTTCATGCTCTGATATTAATACGCCGTCTAACCTAGAAATAATGAATCAAGAACTGGAATATGACGAAGAAGAGGCTTTTAGGGAAACAAATCGAGAATTGGAACAGTTCGAGAATAAGCCTAAGCCAAACCTAAACGAAACGGAACCCGTTAACTTGGGCAATGAAGAAGAGATTCGAGAAACCATGATAAGCGTCCACACGGATGAAAAGACTAGAGACGCCTTGATTAAACTCCTAGTTGAATTCAATGACGTATTTGCTTGGTCCTACGACGACATGCTCGGACTAAGTATGGACTTGGTGGTACACAAATTGCCAACCTACCCCGGTCATCCACCTGTCCAACAAAAGCAGAGGAAATTTAAAACAGACATGAGTGACAAGATCAAAGAAGAGGTCGCTAAACAACTAAAGGCTGGAGTAATCCGAGTGGTCCAATACACCACCTGGCTGGCCAATGTGGTTTCGGTGCCTAAAAAGGACGGAAAGGTCCGAGTATGTGTCGACTACCGGGATCTGAATAAAGCAAGTCCCAAAGATAATTTTCCGCTGCCAAACATACACATCCTAGTTGACAATTGTGCCAAACATGAGGTACATTCTTTTATCGATTGCTATGCCGGATCACCAGGTGTTGATGGATGAAGAGGATGCAGAAAAGATAGCCTTCATTACACCCTGGGGAACATACTGTTACCGGGTCATGCCATTTGGTTTAAAGAACACTGGGGCAACTTATATGAGGGCCATGACCGCCATATTTCACGACATGATGCATCAGGAGATTGAGGTATACGTGGATGATGTGATCATTAAGTCCAGAACCCAAAGTGACCATGTGCAGCATTTGAGGAAATTCTTCGAACGCCTGCACAGATATGATTTGAAATTAAACCTAGCCAAATGCACTTTCGGAGTTCTATCCGAAAAATTATTGGGATTTATAGTTAGTCGACGGGGCATTGAGCTGGACCCAACAAAGATAAAATCTATCCGGGATCTCCCACCCCCAAGAACCAAGAAGGAGGTCATGAGTCTGTTGGGTAGGTTGAATGACATTAGCAGGTTCATCGCTCAGTTGACCTCCACATGCGAGCCTATATTCAAGCTATTGAAAAAAGATGCGGCCATCAAATGGACAGACGAGTGCCAGGACGCTTTTGACAAGATCAAAGAATATCTGTCAAATCCTCCAGTGTTAGTCCCACCAGAACCAGGGAGACCTCTGTTCCTATACCTGACGGTGCTAGAAAATTCCTTTGGGTGTGTTCTCGGGCAACACGATGCAACCGGGAAGAAAGAGCAGGCCATTTATTACTTAAGTAAGAAGTTCACAAGCTACGAAGCCAAGTATTCTCAGTTAGAAAGGACTTGTTGCGCTCTAACTTGGGTTGCTCAGAAGCTCTGACATTATTTATTGGCTTATACCACCTACCTCATCACGAGGCTGGATCCTTTGAAATACATATTCCAAAAGCCAATTCCCACCGGGAGATTAGAAAAATGGCAAATCTTGCTCACGAAATTCGATATTGTCTATGTCACTCGCACAGCTATGAAAGCTCAAGCGTTGGCCGATCATCTGGCTGAAAATCCGGTTGATGATGAATACTAACCCTTGAGCACTTATTTTCCGGATGAAGAAATCAACTCGTCGAAATAATCTCGGAAGGCACTGACACCTGGAAAATGTTCTTCGACGGAGGAGCCAATGCGAAAAGTATTGGGATAGGGGTAATCTTGATTTCACCCATAGGACAACACTACCCAGCCACAGACCGCCTTTGTTTCTTCTGCACAAACAATACTGTTGAATATGAAGCCTGTATAATGAGCATGAACATGGCCATTGACATGGATGTAGAAGAGTTGTTGATCATGGGGGACTTCGATTTTATCATTAAGCAGGCTCAGGGAGAGTGGGAAACTCGGGATGTTAAACTCCTTCCCTACAGACAACATGTGGAGAATCTTAGTAAGCGATTTAAAGCCGTCGAGTTCAGATATATTCCTCGGTGCCACAATGAGTTAGCTGATGCGCTGGCCACCCTAGCTGCAATGCTGCCCTATCTGAGTAATGTTCGCATAGAACCATTAGAGATCCAAATCAAGGAAAGACATGGTTATTGCAACACGGTCGAAGTAGAACCCGATGTCCAACCATGGTATCATGATATTAAAAGATTTTTGAAGACAAGAGAATATCCCGAGCAGGCCAACGGAGACCAAAAGAGAACCATCCGAAGGCTCGCCAGCAGTTTCTTGCTAAGTGGGGAAGTACTGTATAAAAGAACTCCCGATCTAAATCTGTCAAGATGTGAAGATGCTAAAGAAGCCAAAAGGATCATGGGGAAGGTCCATTCAGGAGTATGCGGTCCCTACATGAATGGGTACGTCCTCGCAAAGAAAATCTTGCGGGCTGGATATTATTGGATGACCATGGAGAAAGNGTGCACCACCATCAGAACTGCATCTTATGTCGGCACCCTGGCCTTTTGTTGCCTGGGGAATGGATGTCATTGGGCCAATCGAGCCAAGGGCCTCAAACGGGCACAGATTCATTTTGGTTGCTATCGATTATTTCACAAAATGGGTCGAGGCCGTCACGTTCAAAGATGTCCCTAAGAAAGTGGTGGTGGATTTCGTGCATGCTAATATCATCTGTCGTTTTGGTATCCCAAAAACTATCATTACCGAAAATGCCACGAATTTAAACAGTAACTTGATGAGGGAGGTATGTGAACAGTTCTAGATAACACACCGCAACTTGACCCCTTACCGGCCTAAAGCCAATGGCGCCGTTGAAGCAGCAAACAAAAACATCAAGAAAATTCTCAGGAAAATGATTCAAACATCAAGGAAATGGCATGAAAAGTTGCCTTTTGCATTGTTGGGATATCGCACGACCATGTGCACATCGATTGGAGCTACCCCTTACCTATTGGTTTATGGCACTGAAGCCGTAATACCCACTGAAGCCAAAATTCCTTCCCTTCAGATTATTGTCGAAGCAGAAATTGAGGACAATGAGTGGGTCAAGACCCGACTAGAGCAATTAAATCTGATTGATGAGAAAAGAATGGCCGCAGTGTGCCACGAACAATTATACCAGCAAAGAATGGCCCGCGCTTACAACAAGAAAGTGCGACCTAGGAACTTCGAAGTAGGGCAACTCGTTTTAAGACGTATCCTCCCGCACCACGAAGAAGCGAAAGGAAAATTCGCCTCAAGCTGGAAAGGTCCATACATCATAAGGAAATTGCTAGCAGAAGGAGCGTAATACCTAGGGGACATCGAAGGAAATGACCCCGAAATGGTTGTTAATGCAGATGCCGTCAAAAGGTACTATATTTGATCCTCCATATATATTTTCAAATGTTCTCCGGTTGGGATGACGAAGGCTTTCATTCTCACTACCTAAACACCATTACCCTTTTTGCAAACCCTTTGAGCCGGTTACTCTTCTTTGATTACCCTCTTTGGAACCCGAAAGTGTTATTGGAAAA
>ML394683.1:40688-94698 GCA_005239525.1 Nicotiana knightiana
CCTGAACTACGTTCGACTTGATTCCGAAAGGATACGTAGGCAGCCTCTCCCTGGGGTTCAGTCACACCAAAATAAAAATCCACATTTCCCCAAGATTTTAAGTTGGGGCAGATGTTATAATATGTTTGGTGATAATTTCGCCGAAGAGGTTCCAAAGTTGTAATTCAATACAAATTTTTCTCACCAAAACCCTGTTCAAGTTCTTCCGATCAATTGGTAAACATGCTTAAAGTTGGAGGATACAGTGTCGAATCTGGTGGAAGCAAATGAGAGAGTCTTATTGGTGAAAACCCACACGGGCACCGTGAGGCAACGGTAAGCAGAGAAATTAAAAATGAGAGATTCTTGTTAGTGAAAACTCGCAAAGAGAACTGCAAGGCGATGGTGAGAAGAAAAATGAGAGAGGTTAGTTGGTGAAAACCCGCAAAGAGCGCCACTGATCGAAAAGGATAATGGGTCACCGACATGGACGCGGTCCGGGGCAAGGTTTCTCAATCTCGAGGTAATAATTGTGATGAATTTCTGAGAGTCGAACGGTTTACACGGATCAGGCATCCAAACCAAAGGGCATGTCATGTTCATTGAAGTCCGCATGCACTCCAGATAAGTCCTTCTTTCCTTTCCCCGAAAGGGACACCTTTTGTTTAAATTCGTTGTCTATTCTGTCGTTTATTTTTCTTTTGAATCCTTTTCGGTCTAACTCTGTCCCAAAACTAAGGCAAAGAAAAGATGGCAAGACTGATTTACAAGGCTCTCATTTGACACGGGTCAATATGCAAAAGGAACCCGGCCTCGTCAGGGGCATCGAGTCGATCCCGACTGGCCACAATGGCCGATGATTCAAACTCAAAACCTTGAAAGGAGAAAACCAAATTGAAGTGCCCATAAAGGCGAATGAAGTTGAAAGGTTGAGCCCCGCGTGGCTAACCATCTTCGCTAGGTTTGAAAAGCCGAAGTATTCCAAATGACTTAAAGTTACAATGGGAAGAAAAGTCAGAAGTGAAAAGCCAATGAAGGCGAAATAAAGTTGGAAAGGTTAAGTCCCACACGACTAACCGTCGTAGCAGAATTTGAGGAGACAAAACTCCCCCCAATACTTTGGAAATCCAAAAGAAAAAGCAAGTGAAAACCCTACAAAGGCAAAACAAAGCCAGGATACTGGATCCCACGTGACCAATTGTCATCCAAAAAGACAAGGTTCCCGGGATTAGAGATGAAACCCAATCCCCAACAAACAAGCAAGTGTTTGAGGTCTTCATCAAAAGAACTGAGGTCAAGCAGTTGAGAATCAAGGCCGCAAAACCAACCACCATTTCAAACTAACGAATTGTTCTTTGTTTGAAGGAAACAGGTGCAACTCGAAAGCAACCATGCAACAAGCAGGTGCAACCACGAAACTTGCGCAAGGGCTAGAAAGAGCTCTGCAGCATTGAATCCAAAGAAAGGGAAGTTTTCTCCAAGAAATCTTTTTCCGCATGCAAAAAAAAAAAAATGAAAGAAGAAGGAGAGATGAAGAATTGAAGTTGAAAATAACTCAAAGTAGTACGGGGCTCCAATCCCCAATTACACTGTTTCCCGACGTAGGGTATACACTCTCATAGTCGATGCCAATCAAGGGTATACACTTCCTGGTTAATGTTTCCTTTTCCAATGAAGGATATACACTCCTTGGTTGATGTCTTATTTTCCAATCAAGAGTATACACTCCCTGGTGGATTTTCTTTTCCCGACGCGGGGTATACAGTCCCGTAGTCGATGCCAATCACTGGTATACACTCCCTGGTTGATGTTTTCTTTTCCAATCAAGGGTATACACTCCCTGGTTGATGCTTCCTTTCCCAATCAAGGGTATACACTCCCTGGTTGATTTTCTTTTCCCGACATAGGGTATACACTCCCGTAGTCGATTCCAATCAAGGATATACACTCCTTGGTTGATGTCTTATTTTCCAATCAAGGGTATACACTCCCTGGTTGATTTTCTTTTCCCGACATAGGGTATACACTCCCGTAGTCAATGCCAATCAAGGGTATACACTCCCTGGTTGATGTTTTATTTTCCAAGAAAGGGTATACAACCCCTGGTTGATGTGTCCTTTTCTAATCTAGGGTATACACTCCCTGGTTGATGTTTTCTTTTCCAATCAAGGGTATACACTCCCTGGTTGATGTTTTCTTTTCCAATCAAGGGTATATACTCCCTGGTTGATGTTCGTTTTTCCAATCAAGGGTATACACTCCCTGGTTGATGCTTCCTTTTCTAATCAAGGGTACACACTCCCTGGTTGATTTTCTTTTCCCGACGCAGGGTATACACTCCCGTAGTCGATGCCAATCAAGGGTATACACTCCCTGGTTGATGTTTTCTTTTCCAATCAAGGGTATACACTCCCTGGTTGATGTTTTCTTTTCCAATCAAGGGTATACACTCCCTGGTTGATGCTTTCTTTTCCAATCAAGGGTATACACTCCCTGGTTGATGCTTTCTTTTCCAATCAAGGGTATACACTCCCTGGTTGATTTCTTTTCCAACATAGGGTACACAATCCCTAGTTGATTTCATTTTGCAACATAGGGCTCCCAACCCCTAGTTGATCCCGCTTTGAGATATAGGGTATCCACCCCCTAGTCTGCAGTAACTCCGGGTGCACTAGTCCCGACTTTTCATTGCTTTCAATAATGAAGTAGCATAGAGTTTTTTTACAATAACTCACAAAATTTTCCTAGTAAAAACTGGGGCAGAAAACTTCGTTCGTTTGTTTTGATTTTTGTGCAGATTATGTTTCTAGGACATTGGAACTCGAGACGACCAAAAAGAAGAAGTTTTGATCTAAGAAAAAATAACAAAACAAAAAGAAGAAAGAGAAGATCGAATCCAAAAGTGCACAAACGGGGAAGATGTGGACTATTCAGGACGAGATTGAAGTCATCCGACCAGTATACCCTGCTTTGATCCGAGGAACGATAAGACAAAACCAGCATCTGCGATTAACAAACACCAGGATCCAGGTTAGAGTCAGCAAAAGATCAAGACTCAAGACCAAGTCCTAGATAAGAATCTTGTAATTTAGCAGCTGATAGGTTATTTAGTTCTTCATTTTGTACTTGGGTGTAATAAGGAGATCAGCAGCAGTAACAGCAGCAACCACAGTGAAATCACAGCCCAGTAGTCTCAGCTACCAAAATTTCTAGAACTACACTGACCTGATTCCTTTATAGCCAAGGATATGTAGGCAACCTTTGAATCAGGGTTCGGTCAAAATTTTCAAAAACGCTTCACGATGGAATATATGAATGTGTAAAGTCATTCATTACTGCTCACTTTGTCTTTGCCCGAAAACTCTTCGTGTTTCCGAGCAAAGAGGGGCAACTTTGAGCACGTGATTTTTCAGCCACCATACACTCCTATAAAATTCAACAAAATAAATTAATTTATAAATATGGTTGAATTGTTAGTGATTTTTGTGAATTGTTTGGCAATTGCATAATCATAATTCATTATTTAAAATTATCAAAGTTTCATAATTAGGTGCATCATCATCATCAAGGAACTACAAATTTATGATTTACAATTAATTGAAATAAATAACAACAAAAGTGATGACTATTTGACATAATATAGATTTAGCAAATTAATCGCTGAATTTAATCATTTTTGTGGAACTTTTTCTCTAAATGATTAGGAGTATCAAATTAATTACTCTTAATTAGTTGATTAATCAGTGTATAAATTGGACAAAAAATTAACCTAGAATTAATTATTTCATTTTTTTAGTTTAAACCTAATTGAAATTAATTAATTGATGGTGAGAACAATGAAACAAAGACAAGGGATCAGTTTACCTTGGCCCAAATTAATTCCCTATAACCCACCTAAATGTCCAGCCCAATTGACCCCAAACCCGGTCGAGTCCCTACACTACCTTAACGACCCCATTTTGAATCAGATCCATACTAGCTGTTGATCTTCCCAGATCCAATGGCTGGGAACCCCCCAAGCCATAAGTATATATATATGTCCTAATTATCCCCACCCCCTTCATTTGTAAGTATTACATCCCCCCTATCCGTCTCTCTCACTCCTCTCTCTTCACCTCACCTGTCTCCACCGTACCACCACCCTGCTCCGCTGATCGAAAATCGCCCATCGACGGTGGAGCTCCACCAATCCGGACCAAATTTCACCCAGAACATCCACTCTTTACCCTCAACCACACCCCACCGTTGGTTTCCTTAAAATCACCTCCAAAAATCTCCAATTTCAGAGCTAAAAAATCTGAAACCCTAAAACCCCATGTCCTGCCGATTCAAGAACAACTGATGGCTCAAAGCTACATGAGTCAATAGCTCTTGATGAGAGATATTGATTCATGTGGGTTTGGATCATTTCCAAACCCCGCCGGGATCCGTCCAAGTCCGGCGACTTTAATTTTTCCGGCCAAATCCTTTAAACGGGTATTCCGTTTTCTTTTTATCTGTTTCTATCATATTACTACGAAGAATCATGTAAATATGGATTGTTTGGTCATTGTTGTTTTTTGTTTTTGTTTAGGTTAGCCTTTTCTTTTTCTTATTATTCAGTCCCTGTCTGTTTCTTGTTTAAGCCAAGACCATGAATATTTCATCTTTGATAATTATTGTTCTTGTTACTGTTAGGTCTAGACTTTGTTTCCTCTTTCATTGTTCATGTCTGTTTCCCTGACGAGTTAAACTCTGTGACAAGCCTGTTTTGGTTAACTCTTCCCGTTAATTAGTAATAGGGTTTCTTGACAATCATGTTTATCGGCGTAGTTTGATTTACCACTGTGTGCATTGTTTCTATGATCCCCTGCCTCGTTTGATTAGATTAGTTGATTGTTTTTGTTCATGCTAATAAGCATGTAGTTGTTAGGATTTACTTTTTTTTTTAGGCATGATTATCTATGTTGATTAATTGATTATTGGTTTACTTGAGTTTGTTAAATTAGGATAGTTGATTAATTAGGCTAGTACTCAATTTTGAACCAGGGAATGGTCATGAATCAGTCTAGGTGACCAAATTTCTGGAAAACTACTTAGGTTTAACAGTTAATTAAGTCTCTGATTTTAGTCAAAGACAATTAGGTTTAGTTAACGGAGGTAAACCAATTAACCTAAGTCTAAGGGACTAAATTAATCAACCTACATGAATCCACAAGCTATTAAACTAGAATTATCACCTAATGATGAAATTAAACCTAGTTAACTAATGAGTATGGTTGGAAACCAACTCTAGAAACCTAATCGACTAAACCTTAACTAACTAACCTAATCCTAGTTAAGAATGACTATTAATTAACTAAAGTGAGATGATTAGGATTAACTAACTAGAGTTAAGAGTAACCCCAAGTAAACCTAACACTAGTTTCCTAAAGGGTAACCTTCTAGACTCGTGGAATCAGATTTTAAGGGTATTAGGGTCATTTTAAGGTCTGAAAGCTTCTGGAATAGGGGTAGTTGTCCCAAAGGATAAGGGTGACAGTTGTCCTAGTTCAATTTCAGCTAATTTTGGATGAGGAATATGGCAAAGCATATCCCATCCCCAAGCCTCCTATAAATACACCCTCCCTTTAGACTATTAAGGACCTTCTTTTTTTTTGGAAAAACTTTGGACACGCTGAAAAAGACTCTCTTCTAGTTGCTGAAAAAGACATAAATACTTTCCATTCGAAAACAAAAGGTTCCCAAAAGAAAAGTATTATTTGAAAAGAAAAATCTGATTTCCTTTTTGGAAACAAGTCCACAACTAAATGGCCTAGCCCAACTGCTATCTTTTTTTTTTTTGGATTTCTGATTTCTGGAAGTTTTCTTCAAACATTCATACTCAAAGATTTCTGGGTTAATTCTTGCTGAACTGTTTGGTTTTGTCCCTGGGTTTTCTGTTTGTTGCTGCTGAATTCTCTTCCTTCGTGCTGATTGTTGTTCATACTTGACCTTTATTTGGTCAAGTCTTTTTGCTGTTTTTCTTCCTCTTTAAAGGTATGTAACAGTGAACCTTTAGATAAAATTAATTGTGCTGAAATTGTTGATTAGTGTTGTGTTTATGTTAAGATTGTATGAATCTGAATCTCCTTCTCCTCCATTCTTGATATAAAACTGAAGTAAGGTTACTATTATTTGAATGTATGTATGCAATTCCTAGAATTAGTTTGATTATTTGTTAAGTTTCTGTCAATACATTTAGCATTTGGTAGTTAGATGTTAATTTTATGTTTAGCATATTAAGGTAATTTGCACTAGGGTATATGAGTTTGATTCCTCAATAATCAAAACAACCCCCATGATGAGTGCACAAACATTATTATGGTTGGCTGAAGTTTACCCTTCAAAAGGGTACAAAGTATGTAGTTAAAAAGGCATCAGAGTTGAGGAATCTGAACCTCTAAATGGTCTGGTTCATCCTCTAAAATGCCTAAATAATTGAAGTTCCTATAGAGTTTAGAATTATGTTAGTATTAGCACTTGGGTAGATGAATCTGGATTTTTAATAGTCAAATTCACCCCTAGGTAGTGCATAAACAATAGCTTAGGGTGCTGAAAATCACCCTTTACGGATATAAAGTGGATAATCAAAGTCTCCTTAGAGGAAAGAATCTGAATCCTTTATGATCAGATTTATCCTCTTAAAAATGCCTAAATAACCCAGTTAATGAATTAATATAGACTGAAGGTACAAAGTATGAAAAATGACATTCCGTAGTTGAGTTGATCCTTTTATGATCATATTCACACCGACAAAGTACATAAATAATTCTACCAAATAGTATGGTTTAAACACACGCAATATCATGATTAAAACTGACCTCTTCATGTTCAGTTTGGTTTTGGTAGTTGCACAACACCTAAATTATATCGAGGGTGTTCTACATATTACAAAGAGAAGGCTCAAACGTAAGGCCTCAAGGGAGTTTCGAGTCAGCAAATTAGTCAAAATTTTCATTCTAGTTTTCTTTCTTCTGGAAAATGTATCTTGATAGTAGTAGTCAAGCTGTAATTTATTTTCAGAACTATTGTAATATAAGACTGGACATTATATTTGTAATTTAAGGAAATGTGTGTATTTAATTTCAGATTTAAAACTAGATTCGAACGGACACTTTTAAACAGTTTAACATTTGAAAATGGGCCCAACTATGCTAGATTCGTCCAAGTCCACTGGACTCGAACGGGAACAACCAAAAGCCGTAAGCAATGCCCTAGTTGAACGTGGAAGGGTTCAGATATGTAGTTATCTTAAATGATGTTTTTTTTGCAAACGTAATTACGAGATGCTATAAGTTGAGATATTCAGATTGGCAAGATTTAGGTCATTAAAAAAATCTGTTTTCCACAGTTTTTCCTTACCTATTGAATTTTTAAGAACAATTGTTTTAGCTCGAACTGAATTTCGCAAATTTATACAAAAATACAAACCTGCTGTTCAAAAATTCTCTCAAAAAATTTCCAGAATTATGACAGAATATAGGAGTCAGCGTGTATAAATTATGAAATGAACAACATGAATTTAGGTTGTTTTTCTGAACTTGGTAAAAAACAGTCAGCCAAAAAATGTGCTGTTGCAATCAAACACGTCAATTTGGCTTCTTGGGAACATGCTACTTGTGAACTTTAGATCTCTTTTCATTAATGCATGCCTTAAATTATTGTGCTTAGCTTTACTTATTATTACAAAATAGCCAAATTAGGATTGGCCAAAAAGAGTTGAAATAATCTTGGGCTAAAAATAGCCATAGCCCAAACATCTTATCCTTTAGACTAAGTGAATTTAGGTTCAAACAATCTTCCACATATCCTTTAGGTTGAAAAATACATCTTTAGGTTGAAATTTGGAAAAGAATCAATTATTATCTCAAATTACCATAAACTACACTCGGGAAGGGCAACTCATACCCCGACCCTCACTCCAAACAAAATAAGACGTATATAGCAACCACTGGTGCATTTCATGTGACGTGATTACCATGTGTTCAAAAACAACAAGTGTACGTCATCGTAACTTGTCCAAGATAAATCCATAAAACGTCTTAATTGATTTTAAAACTAAAATGTTCCTTCAAATAGAAAACATAAAGAATAATCAAACATCACCACAAAAAGGCACTATAAAACCGTCATGACCATAGTCTTGACTACGTAATCTACACGCGGGTGCAACAACTCATGTCCCCGTCATCAACTTTAAACTAATAAAAATCACATGTTGTAATTACAGGTGCATTTCATGTGGCGTAATTGCAATATGTCCAAAAATAAACAAGTGCACGCTATCGTGACTTGTTTCAAGATAAATCCATAAATAATAAAAGCGGCTAAAAGTGAAAAAGGCTAAAAAGCACAATAGGTTTAAAATATGTAAATAATTAGATAATTTGGCCAAATATTAATAGTTAAGCGACCGTTCTAGAACCACGGAATTCGGGAGTGCCTAACACCTTCTCCTGGGTTAAAAGAATTCCTTACTCGGATTTCTGTTCGCGGACAAATCAAAATAGAGTCAAAATTTCCTCGGTTTGGGATTTTAAAATAAAATGGTGTCCCGGAGCATCGTCAAAAATCTGGGTGGCGACTCTGAAATAATAATAAGTCCCAAAACCGAATAATATCACTTTAATTGGAAAAACTCCCTTATTACCCTCACCGGTGAAAAAGGAAGTGTGACAGTCCCTATTGTTGCTCCAGCCTTATAGGAGACTTTAGCTCAGTTCATGAGCATGTTCAGTACTCTAGCTCAGGCTGGACTACTCCCGATAGTTCCCGCTACATCTCAGGCTGAGGGAGGGGCACATACTCCCACAGCCCGCACTCCTGAGCAGATGGGCAGGGTTGATCAGGCCCCGGAGTATATTCCTATGCCCCCAGCGGCTCCAAGTTCAACAAGATGCTACGGCAGCTGCTTTTGAGGCCGAGCAGCTCAGACTTGAGAGGTATAAGAAGTACCACCCACCTATTTTCAGTGGACTAGCTTCAGATGAAGCTCTGGGATTTCTTGAGGAGTGTCATCGTATTCTCCGCACTATGGGCATTGTGGAGACCAGTGGGGTTTCTTTCAACGCCTTCCAGCTGAGGGGAGCGGCATATCAGTGGTGGTGGGCCTATGAGCTGAGTAGTCCGGACGAGGTAGCCTAACTCACTTTGACTCAATTTTCAGAGATGTTTTGCGAGAGTATGTCCCTCAGAGCCTCAGGGATACTTGGCGCGCGGAGTTCGAGCAGTTGCACCAGGGTACTATGACTGTGTTGGAGTATGCAGTCCGTTTCAGTGAGTTAGCTCGGCATGCACCAACCTTGGTTGCCACAATCAGGGAGCGGGTTCGCCGCTTCATTGAGGGACTCCATCCTAGTAGTCAGACCAGTATGGCCAGAGAGTTGGATATGGATATCACTTACCAGTAGGCAGTGAGTATCGCTAGGAGAGTAGAGGGCATGTTCGCCCGGGACAGAGAGGAGAGAGAGGCCAAGAGGTATCGAGAGACTGGCCATTTTTCAGGAGCTCGTGCACCAGCAGCACGCATGGTAGGGGCTTTGTGGGTCGCCATGTTCATTCAGCCCTTCCAGCATCAAGTGATATTCCAGCTCCTCCTAGACCTCAGGAGTTCTATTATGCACCGCCAATATCCAGTGTGCCTCTAGTTCAAGGTGCTATTTCCGGCCATCCCAACAGGTCAGCTCCTATTTAGTCTTAGTCGCAGCGTCCTCCGAGGGTTTTCTTTGAGTGTGATGACACTCATCACGTGATTAGAGATTACCCCAGGGCCAAGAAGGGTGCACCTCCACAGTCTTATCAGCCTCCACGTGCTTCGTCGGGTCCTCCGGCTATTCTTCCAGCCCCAGCTGCCACTCCACCTCCTCAGTCAACTCGAGGTGGGGGTTGGGGAGGTAGGGTTCACCCTAGAGGGGAAGGCCAGGCCAGGTACTATGTCGTTCCAGCCTGTTTTGAAGTCGTTACTTCAAATTTAGTCATCAAAGGTATTGTCCATGTCTGCCATAGGGATGCATCAATGTTATTTGATCCAGGCTCTACGTATTCATATGTGTCCTCTTATTTTTCTCCACATTTAGGGATATCTCGGGATTCTTTGAGTCCCCCTGTTTATGTGTCTACTCCTGTGGGAGACTCTCTAGTTGTGGGCCGCGTATATTGGTCGTGTTTGATTTATCTTAGTGGTTTTGAGACCAGGGCTGATTTATTATTATTCAGCATGGTAGATTTCGATGTTATCTTGGGCATGGACTGGTTGTCGCCCCATTATGCTATTCTTGATTGTCACGCTAAGACCGTGACACTGGCTATGCCAGGCTTGCCAAGATTAGAGTGGTGAGGTACCTTAGAGTATACTCCCCGCAGGGTCATTTCATTTCTTAAGGCTCAGCAGATGGTTGAGAAGGGGTGTGATGCGTACTTGGCCTATATGAAAGATGTTAGCGTTGACGCCCCTCCAGTTGAGTCAGTCCCAGTAGTGAGGGACTTTCCTTATATATTCCCAACTGATCTTCCGAGTATGCTTCCCGACAGAGATATTGATTTCGACATTGATTTGTTGCCGGGCACTCAGCCCATTTCTATCTCTCCTTACCGTATCGCTCCTCCTGATTTGAAGGAGTTGAAGAAGCAGTTACAGGAGTTGCTTGATAAGGGTTTCATCAGACCCAGTGTATCACCTTGGGGTGCTCTAGTATTATTTGTGAAGAAAAAGGATGGTTCTATGAGTATGTGTATTGATTATCGGCAGTTGAACAAGGCCACCATGAAGAACAAGTATCCTTTTCCTTATATTGATGATTTGTTCGACCAGCTACAGGGTTCCAGGGTATTCTCCAAGATTGACTTGCGTTCTGGCTATCATCAGTTGAAGATTCGGGAGCCGGATATCCCGAAGACTCCCTTCAGGACCAGATATGGCCACTATGAGTTTCTTGTTATGTCATTTGGGCTGACCAATGTCCCAGCAGCTTTTATACATTTGATGCACAGTGTGTTCTGGCCTTATCTTGATTCCTTCGTCATTGTGTTTATTGACGACATCCTGGTGTATGCTCGATCACGGGAAGATCATAAGAAGCATTTGAGGACTGTGCTTCAGACTTTGAGGGAGAAGAGATTGTATGCAAAATTCTCTAAATGTGAGTTCTGGCTTGACTCTGTGGCATTCTTGGGCCACATAGTCTCTTGGGATGGGATCAAGGTAGATCCAAAGAAGGTGGAGGTAGTGCAGAGTTGGCCTAGACCGTCATCAGCTACGGAGATCTGTAGTTCCCTTGGTTTGGCTGGGTACTATCACCGCTTTGTGGAGGGATTTTCATCCATTGCAACACCGATGACCAGGTTGACTCAAAAGATTTCTACGTTCAGGTGGACTAAGGAGTGTGAGGAGAGCTTTCAGAAGCTCAAGACAACCCTGACTTCAGCTCCAGTGTTGGTATTGCCTTCAGGTTCAGGGTCCTATACCGTCTATTGTGATGCTTCGAGGATTGGCCTCGGAGCGGTGTTGATGCAGGACGGTAGGGTGATTGCCTACGCGTCCAGACAGTTGAAGGTGCATGAGAAGAACTATCCGGTTCATGGATCTCGAGTTGGCAGTGATTGTTCACGCACTGAAGATATGGCGTCATTATTTATACGGTGTTCCCTGTGAGATTTTCACTGATCACTGGAGTTTACAACACATATTCAAGTAGAAGGACCTCAATTTGTGCCAGCGGAGATGGTTGGAGTTGCTAAAGGACTATGACATCACTATATTGTACCACCTAGGGAAGGCCAATATGGTGGTCGACACCTTGATTCCTTGGGCGGAGAGTTTGGGGATTTTGGCATATCTTCTGGTAGTTGAGAGTCCCTTAGCCTTAGATATTCAGTCCTTAGCCAGTCAGTTCGTGAGGCTGAATCTTTCAGATCCTTAACGGGTTTTATCTTATGTGTTGGCTCGATCTTCTCTTTAGGACCGCATTCGAGAGTGCCGGTATGATGATCCCCACCTTCTGGTTCTTCAGGACAAGTTTCAGAGTGGTGACGCCAGGGATGTGACTATAGGAGATGATGGTGTGATGAGGATGCAGGGTCGGATCTGTGTGCCCAATGTGGATGGGCTTCGGGAGTTGATTCTTGAGGAGGCCCATAGCTCACGGTATTCCATTCATCCGGGTACTGCGAAGATGTACCAGGATCTGAGATAGCACTATTGGTGGAGAAGGATGAAAAAGGATCTAGTGGAGTTTGTGGCCAAGTGTCTCAATTGTCAACAAGTCAAATATGGGCATCAGAGACCGGGAGGGTTACTTCAGTAGATTGAGCTTCCAAAGTGGAAGTGGGTGCGAATCACCATGGACTTTGTGGTTGGACTTCCTCGGACTTTGAAAAAGTCCGATGCTATTTGGGTGATTGCGGATCGACTGACCAAGTTAGCCCATTTTATTCCTGTGTTGACTACATACTCCTCCGAGAGGTTGGCGGAGATTTATATCAGGAAGATTGTTCGCCTCCACGGTATTCCAGTATCTATCATTTCATACAGAGGTACACAGTTCACTTCACGGTTCTGGAGAGCGCACGATTAAGATTCTTGAGGATATGCTCCGTGCCTGTGTGATGGATTTTGGAGGGTCATGGGACCGATACTTGCCACTTGCAGAGTTTGCTTATAATAACAACTACCAGTCCAGCATTCAGATGGCACTGTATGAGGCTTTGTACGGTAGACAGTGTCGGTCCCCAGTGGGATGGTTTGAGACGGGCGAGGCCCGATTGTTCGGTACAGATTTGGTCCAGGATGCCCTGGACAAAGTGAAGGTGATTCAGGAGAGACTTCGCACAGCTCAGTCCAGGCAAAAGAGTTATGCGGACCGAAAGGTTTGTGATTTGGCATTTATGGCTGGTGATCGGGTTTTGCTTCGGGTATCGCCTATGAAGGGCGTCATAAGGTTCGGGAAGAAGGTAAGCTGAGTCCGAGATTTATTGGCCCTTTTGAGGTGTTGTGACGTGTTGGGGAGGTTGCTTATAAGCTAGCCCTGCCTCTCAACCTAGCAGGAGTTCATCCGGTATTCCACGTCTCCATGCTCCAGAAGTATCACGGTGACCCGACTCATGTTTTGGATTTCAGTTCAGTCTAGTTGGACAAGGATTTATCATATATTGAGGAGCCAGTAGCTATATTAGATAGACATGTCAGAAAGCTCAGGTCAAAGGATATTGCGTCAGTAAAGGTTCAGTGGAGGGGTCAGCCGGTCGAGGAGGCGACTTGGGAGATCGAAAATGATATGCGCAGTCAGTACCCTCATCTTTTCGTGATTTGGCATTTATGGCTGGTGATCGGGTTTTGCTTCAGGTATCGCCTATGAAGGGCGTCATGAGGTTCGGGAAGAAGGGTAAGCTGAGTCCGAGATTTATTGGCCCTTTTGAGGTGTTGTGACGTGTTGGGGAGGTTGCTTATAAGCTAGCCCTGCCTCCCAACCTAGCAGGAGTTCATCCGGTATTCCACGTCTCCATGCTCCGGAAGTATCACGGTGACCCGACTCATGTTTTGGACTTCAGTTCAGTCCAGTTGGACAAGGATTTATCATATATTGAGGAGCCAGTAGCTATATTGGATAGACATGTCATAAAGCTCAGGTCAAAGGATATTGCGTCAGTAAAGGTTCAATGGAGGGGTCAGCCGGTCGAGGAGGTGACTTGGGAGACCGAGAAGGATATGCGCAGTCAGTACCCTCATCTTTTCACAGCTTCAGGTATGTCTCTATACTCGTTCAAGGACGAACGATTTTCTTAAGAGGGGGAGAATGTAATGACCCGATAGGTCATTTTGAGAGTTAGCGCCCTGATCCCCTAATAACTGCTTTCCCCATGTCTATTTATGCTTTTGGGACTTGTCGGAATGTTGAGTTGTGAAATATGGAGAGTTTCTGGACATATAGTCCTTATATGTGAGTTTAAGCTTTAGAAATTGGACCATAGTTGGAACTGTGGGAAGACGGGTCTGGAATGGGATTTCGTCAACTCTGTTAGCTCCGTTGGGTGATTTCAAAGTTATGAGCGTGTTCGGAACGTGCTTTCGAGGTCTGTAGTAGATTTAGGCTTGAATTGGCAAAAGTTAGAATTTCAGCGATTTCGGCCGATAGGTGGAATTTTGATATCGGTCTCGGAATGGAATTCCGAGAGTGGTTGTAGGTCCTTTGTGTCATTTCTGACCTGTGTGTAAAATTTAAGGTCATTCGGACTAGTTTTGATGTGTTTCAGCATCGGTTATAGATTTTGTAAATTTAATAAGTTCTTAGGCTTGAATCCATGTATAATTGGTGATTTTGGTGTTAGGTGATGTGATTTGGAGGCTCGACTAAGTTTGGATAAGGTATTAGGACTAGTTGGTAAGTTTGGTTGAGGTCCCGGGGGCCTCGGGGATGTTTCAGATGCTAAATGGGAAATTTTTGGAACTTGGAAAACAGTTGAACCATTGCTGGTTCTGGTGTCTCGCACCTGCGGACGGGGAACCGCAGGTGCGGACACGCAGGTGCGAAAGAGGGGCTTGCAGGTGCGGGCTTGGTCAAGGTCAACCAGTTCTCGCAGGTGCGGTTGGGGTTCCGTAGGTGCGGAATCGCAGATGCGGCCCAGTGACCGCAGGTGCGGCCCCAGTCCTTTTAGTGGGTTTTTGCACCTGCGATGGATTTCGCGGCATGTGCGGTCCAAGGGGCGCAGATGCGGGATCGCTGGGCAGTTTATATCAAATTCGAGGGCTTGAAATTCATATCTTCTAAAGGCGATTTGGAGCTCGGGAGTAGGCTATTTTGAGTGGGTTTTGAGGAAAATATTCATAGGTTACAATTCCTAACCTTATTTCGCTTGTATATCATTTATCTATAGCAAATTCTTCCATGCAATCAATGAATTGGGTGAAAAAATCATGAAAATGGGAAGAAGTTTCCCCAATTAGAAATCCGAGAATTTGATAAGATTTTGACGTCGGTTTTCGATGATTCTTGTTCGAGTGAGTTCATGAGTGAATGGGTGTTCTAAATTTGTAACTTTCACTCGATTCCGAGACGTGGGCCCGGGGGACTTTTTGGACAATTTTCCTAATTTTGCGTATTAGCCTCGAACTTATTAGCTATTTTGATTCCTTAAAGTGATATTTACATTATGTAATCGAATTGAATAGAGTTGGTCCATTCGGAGTCGGATACTCGTGGCAGGAGCGTGGTTTTGAGTTGAGTAGCGCAGTCGAGGTAAATGGCTTTCTTAAATCTATGTTAGGGACTTCCCCTCAGGCTATTTTAATACTGTTTTATGTTGTTTGGGTGCCGTGTACGTGAAGTGACGAGTACGTACACGGGCCACTGTTGTAAAAACTCCATTTCCCTCCATGACTTAAATCATTACATTTCTATTTCACTATCTCATGTATTGACTATGTAGTTAAGATTAGGAAGTAGCATGTCTACCTATTTTACTTGAACTTCCCCTAGCTGTACTATGTGCACCATGTTTAGGTAGTTTTACCCGTATTTTTGCCTGTGATTTTTCTTGAACTGTTTTAAATGAAAATTTTATTCGGTATTTGTACTGCATTGCATATTTAAATTGGGACTATGGACGAGTTTCCTGGAGCTTTCCCAATGTACTGCATTGCATATTTAAATTGGGACTACAGACGAGATTCCAGGAGCTTTCCTCCTGTACTGCATGGCATATTTAAAATGGGACTATGGACGAGATTCCGAGAGCTTTCCCCCTATACTGCATTGCATATTTAAATTGGGATTACATACAAGATTCCGGGAGCTTTCCTCCTGTACTGCATGGCATATTTAAAATGGGACTACGGACGAGATTCCGGGAACTTTCCCCCTGTACTGCATTGCATATTTAAATTGGGAGTACGGACGAGTTTCCGGGAGCTTGCCCCCTGTACTGCGTTGCATACTTGTTACTGTGATATATGTTGTGTTGAGCCGAGGGCTCCCCGTTATTATTTTCTTCTAGATCATTGTTTCTACTGATTTGCCTTAGCTTATTATATCTCTCTGTTCAAATTTTAAACTGTTTTTACTTTAAAAATCCAGTAGAGCCTTAACCTGACCTCGTCACTACTCGACTGGGGTTAGGCTTGGCACTTACTGGGTACCAATTTGTGGTGTACTCATTCCCCTTTCCTGCACATGTTTTTTGTGTGCAGATCCAGGTACCAGCACTCAGTTTCGTGGCTAGGGGTCCGAGCATCAACTTCTAGGAGACCAAAAGGTAATTTTGTCGCGTCCGCAGAGTCCTTCGAGTCACCTTCCGCTCCAGATTTAGATAGATTTTTTTCATGTAAATTTAATCACGTTGTATAGCACTATTTTGAGACAGAACTTGTGACAAAAGTGATATTCCGGGTTTTTGGGAAATTGTATTTTGTACGCGCCAAGTGGCGATGTTTCATTTGTAGACTCACTTATTTCCGTGTTTATTTCATTGCTTCTATTTAATATCTATTCCGCAACTAGGCTTACCTAGTCTTATAGACTAGATACCGTCACGATGTCTTTCGGAGGGTAAATCGGGTTGTGACATCTTTCTTCCTTCTTCATTCAGTGGTCTTGATTTCGTTACCTTCACCCTTCCTGTTTTCACTGATTCTGGTGACGTCTGTTACCTACAACTCCTTCATGTTGGTATCTTCTTCATATATAAACAAAGATGAACATATCTTCTTATTCTGGGGGAGTATCTGATCCTGAAACCTTGGCAGTGCGTGTGCCTTCCCATGACGATAGGGTGGCCATTATTGCTGAGGATGATAGCTTTCCTATGGCAAGGCCTCCTTCAATGAGACTGCAAATGGTGGATAGAACAATAAAGAGGCCGCTTGGTATTATTGATGATGTTCTTGTCCGGATCGACAAGTTGATTTTGCCCGCTGATTTTGTGATTCTTGACTACGAAGTCGACTATGAGGTGCATATAATATTGTGAAGGCATTTCCTAGCAACAGGGAAGACATTGGTTGATGTGTAATCAGGGGAGCTCACTTTTTGGGTGGGCGATGAAAAAGTTGTATTCCACATGTGCAAATCAATGAGACAACTGAATAGTAATGAAGTTTGTTCTTTTGTTGATCTTGTGACAGAGGTGATAGTTGATGAAACGAGTTCCATGATCAATGTGGAAGACCCTACAGAAGTTGTGTTGTTAAACCATGAGGATGATGAAAGGAATGGCTTGGTTAAATGTGCAAATGCCTTGCAAGGGATGGGATCCTAATCATATGGGCACCGTAAACTCTCCTTGGACTTGGAAAACCAGAAGACTCCACCAACAAAGCCCTCAATTGAGGAGCCACCAACATTGGAGTTGAATCCTCTACCTTCACGCCTCAGGTATGAATTCTTAGGCCCTTCTTCTACATTACCTGTTATTCTTTCTTCTTTCTTAAACAAAGTTTAGGTAAACTCAACCCTTGCGGTGCTTCAACGACGGAAAAAGGGAATTGTATGGACTCTGGTTGACATTCGAGATATAAGACCCGCCTTTTGCATGCATAAAATTATACTTGAGGATGATGCCAAACCCTCCATGGAACATAAAAGGAGGTTGAACTAGGCTATGCAAGAGATCTCAAGAAGGAAATTATCAAATGGCTTGATGCAGGGGTTATGTATCCTATTTTGGATAGTGCATGGACTTCATCGGTGCAATGTGTGCCGAAAAAGAGGGGTATGACTGTGGTGACAAATGAGAAAAATGAGTTGATCCCTACTAGGACCGTGACCGGATGGAGGGTATGCATGGATTACCAAAAGTTGAACAAAGTAACCCGCAAAGATCATTTTCCATTGCCCTTTCTTGATCAAATGTTGGATAGACTTGCCGGGCGTGCCTACTATTGCTTTTTGGATGGGTACTCAGGGTAAAACCAGTTTCTCATTGCCCCGGAAGACCAAGAGAAAATTAACTTCACATGTCCATATGGGACATTTGCATTCTCACGGATGCGGTTTGGTTTGTGTAATGCACCGACTACCTTTCAGCGGTGTATGATGTCAATATTTACAGATATGGTGGAGGACTTCCTCGAAGTCTTCATGGATGACTTTAGTGTTGTGGGGGACTCATTTGAAGAATACTTGGACAATCTTGATAAAGTATTAGCCCGATGTGAAGAGACAAATCTAGTATTTAATTGGGAAAAATGCCACTTTATGGTCGAGAGGGCATTTTCCTCTGCCATAAGATCTCAAATAACGGAATCGAAATGGACAAGGCGAAGATTGAAGTCATTTCAAAGCTACCTCCTCCTACTTCCGTCAAGGGATTTAGGAGCTTTCTTGGGCACACGGGATTCTACTGACGGTTTATCAAAGACTCCTCAAAAGTGGTGAACCCCTTGTACAAGCTACTAGAAAATGATGCAAAGTTTGTGTTCAATGAAGAGTGCATGAAAGCTTTTGATCTTCTCAAGTATAAATTGACAACCACTCCTATCATTATTGCACCCAATTGGAGCTCACCCTTTGAGCTCACATGCGATGCTAGTGACGTTGTGGTAGGAGCGGTTTTGGGGCAAATGATAAACAAGATATTTCATCCGATTTATTATGTAAGCAAAATGATGAATGACGTCCAGGTCAATTAAACGGTGATGGAGAAAGAGTTGCTAGCAATTGTGTTTGCCATGGAAAAGTTTAGGCCATATCTCATGGGTGCCAAAGTGATTGTTTACACTGATCACGTGGCACTCTGTTACTTGATGACCAAAAAGGACTCGAAAGCTAGGTTGATGTGATGGGTATTGCTGCTTCAAGAGTTTGACCTCGAGATCATTGAAAGAAAAGGAAGTGATAATAAGGTAGCAGATCATTTGTCCCACTTAGAAGAGGAAGGGAGGCCCAAAGATGGTCTCGAAATTAGTGATGCATTTCCGGATGAGCAACTACTCTCCGTTTCTTTGAATGGTATGCCTTGGTTTGCGGATGTTGCTAATTTCCTTGTAACCGACATTGTCTCGTGTGAACTCTCTTCTAACCAAAGGAAGAAACTCAAATGGGACAACTTGGATTATTATTGGGAAGAGCCCTATTTGTTCAAGATTTGCAATGACAGTGTGATCCGTAGATGTGTCCCAGAGGAGGAGCAAATGAGTATTCTTGATGCGTGTCATTCCTCGCCCTACGGTGGTCATCATGGTGGGGCGAGAACTGCTTCAAAGGTTCTTAGATGTGGATTTTATTGGCCAACCCTGTATAAAGATCCAAGTAAACTTGTTAAGAGGTGTGATGAATGCCAAAGAGCTGGGGGGAATTTCCTAGAAGGATGAAATGCCTCTCACCACTATTCTTGAAATTGACATTTTTGACGTGTGGGGCATAGACTTCATGGGGCCTTTTGTGAGTTCATGTGGTAAAACTTACATTCTTGTGGTTGTTGATATGTTTCCAAGTGGGTTGAAGTCGTGGCTTTGCCCAATAATGAGGCACGGAGTGTGGTGGAGTTCTTAAAGAAAAATATCTTCACACGGTTTGGCACTCCTCGGGCAATCATCACTGATGGGGGTTCTCTTTTCTGCAATAAGGCCTTCGACACTTTACTTTCCAAGTATGGTGTCAATCATAAGGTTTCAACCCCTTATCATCCCCAGGCAAGTAGACAAGTTGAAGTCTCTAATAGGGAGATAAAGAGTATATTGTTAAAAACTATCAATGCAAATAGGACGGATTGGTCAAGGAAACTTGACGACGCTTTGTGGGCTTATAGGACCGCGTACAAGACTCCAACCGGTATGTCTTCATACCGGTTGATATTTGGGAAAGCATGCCATTTTCCGGTTAAATTTGAACATAAAGCCATGTGGGTGCTGAAGAGGTTAAATCTTGAGTGGGATGTTGCAGTCAATCTCCAGGTGGAGCAACTCAATGAACTAGATGAGTTTCGATTTCATGCCTATTCCAGCTCGTCTTTGTATAAGGACAAGATGAAGTACTTGCATGACAAATATGCCCGGAACAAGGAATTTAAGGAGGATTTGGTTCTTCTCTTCAACTCCCGGTTACTACTGTTTCCAGGAAAGCTCAATTCGAAATGGAGTGGCCCCTTTGAAGTAGTGCATGTAACTCCCTTTGGTGATATTGACTTGAAAAACAAAAATGGTGAAATCTTCAAGGTTAGTGGGAACCGAGTGAAGCACTATCTTGGCAAGTTTGATAACAACCATGTGGTGGCCTTGATCAATTTCCAATAATGTTGGTAACATGCATCGTGTCGTAACGTTAAATCAGACGCTTCTTGGAAGACAACCCATGTGTTTTTCTTTCCTTTTCTGAATTTCTTCTTAGATTAGGCTTTATTTTGAACTAAATGTTTGTGAGCTTTGTGTAGGAATTGTTTGTACAGTGTATGACTGCTGCTGGAAAAAAATTCCTAAGTGTGGGGAATTACACGGACCGCGCTCAAAATTTTGCGGTCAGTGAGAGCTTTTCGC
This sequence comes from Nicotiana knightiana, assembly GCA_005239525.1. Taxonomy (NCBI): domain Eukaryota; kingdom Viridiplantae; phylum Streptophyta; class Magnoliopsida; order Solanales; family Solanaceae; genus Nicotiana; species Nicotiana knightiana. The sequence continues at coordinate 61,150 of ML394683.1, forward strand.
AGGGGCGCAAATGGTTAGTGGACGCGAACTTCAAAAGTCCAGAATATCAACTATCTGAAGTTGTATCCGTGACGCGGCCGCGCCCATTTTTCCTCTCTCAGCGGACCACTTTCTGCAAAGACTTTGAAAGGTAAAAAGTGCGGACCGCAGTGGAATTTCGCGGACCGCGCTCAGGTAAGCCGGTAGGTCCCCGTTATTCTAGTATAAGTAGAAAGTCCTTGGGACTTTTACACTTTCCAAACCCCTCACTCTCTCTGCAATAGAACACTGTTCATCCTCCCCTTCTTTGAACTTCACTCTCATCTTACTAATCAAGTGTTGGTTTTATACTACAAATCTCACAATTGGTATGCTCGAATTTTTGTATTAATTTTAGTTCTTTCTTTCTTTTTTTCATTTAGTTTTACTTTTTCTCTTTAATTAGGGTTAATTACTTTGCATGTTCTCAAATTGATGCTAAAAATTCATGTGGATATTGTTTAATGCCTAATGGTGGATAGGGTTATTCACTATGCTTGATAATTGAACCAATTTTTGCACTTAGTGAAAACCCTAGGTTTAAAATTAGTCATCAGTGCCCGTTGGGGTTGAACTTAGCGGTCCGCGGTCCTTTTTACGCGGTCCGTGTTCATGCTGTTGCAAGATCTAAGTTGGTTATAAGTTCGCGGCCGTGATGATTTTCCCGCGGTCCGCCGTTGATTTTACATGGTTGCGCCCATTATTTCGCGGTCAGCGCTCATAAGCTTCAGAAACTTTAGCATTTGGTTACGCGGCCGCGTTCACTTTTACGCGGTGCCCGTTTGTGGTTCCCCGACCGTGCCCATTATTTTGCGATCAGCGATGTCAATGATCAGAGAGTTGGTAGTCTGATCCCAATCTCTTTGCGGACCGCACTCTTTTTTACGCGGACCGTGTTGACCTTTCCGCGTCCGCGCCTATTTTTCCGCTGACAATGGACCCTTTTTTGACAAACACTGTGATCATTTCATCTGCTTTCCTTTGATGATTCATTGAACAATAATACTAATGAGCTTTCACTGATTGTGTATGCAGATAATGGTTCGATCTCGTGGCGGACCGAAAAAATCACAAGGGAGGGTAGAATCCTCCTGGGGCCGGGGCAGAGGGAAACAGACTGCACCCTTAGTTCCTCAAAGGGTCATTGGCAAGAAGTAAACCCTCAGAAGACCCACTCCCGACTTTTTTGAGACTAGTGAATATGTCCCATCTAGGGATATTTCTGAAGGGGAAGCTGCACAACCTCACAAGAGGCTCAATAACATACCTACCTCCTCGTCAATAGAATATACCTCCTTGTTTGGGTCGTTTGATGGCTCAGAAGGAGGTAGTGAGACTTCGGCACCACTTGCCCCACCTGCTGCAACTCTGGCCTCAACAATGCCTCTAATTAATATTGATGATGAAGAGGATATCCCGGATGACGGGAGAGGTGGTGATACCCGGGTTGGAGGTTTGGTGAGATCAAGAAAGCCCGCAGTGTGGCAAGATAGATTTTTCAGTGAGAAATCCTACCACAAGTTCCGGGAATGGTGGCCTCAAAGGTCACTCACGCTCGAGTGGGATTTCATAGAAAGAGATCTTCTACCCCACAATCCCAATGTGAAGAAGCAATTTAAAGAAAGAGTGGGGTGGAAATTCTCAGCCAGCAAGCTACCGGAGGCCAATGAGTACTTGGTAAAAGAATTCTATGCCAATGTCCCCCACATAAAAAAGGGCACATATGTGACTAAGATACAGAACCGGAAGATCAGATTTGATGGCAAGACACTGAATGCATATGCCGAGTTCGATGATGTGGACGAATCCCTTTACTTGGATAAGGTGGTATTAGATGAGTCAGCATGTCCTTGGATTGCAGGGGTGATAGCCTTCCCTGAGACAACTCCGGCTTGGCTTACACCTAGGGTTCTAATTGTTAGGAACACTCTGATCTTTGAAGCAAAAGGATGGTGCACATTCGTTTGCAGCCGGCTAGACCCAACTCTTAATGACAGTGATATCCCAGTGTCCCGAGCAGTTATTGTGGCTTATATCATAGTGGGGTACCCGATAAATGTGGAAACATTATGGCCAGAAACATCACCGAAGTTATTGGGAAGGAAGAAAGATCATACCCATACCCAAACTTCCTCACCATGTATTTAGGGACCAAGATGTAGAAGGGAGGGATTTTGACACAAAGGTGAAGCCAAAAAGGCCCTTCTCTTAGTATAGCCTTCAGAGAGCAGACAACCCCAAGTCCAAAGGCAAAGCCGCTACCTCCACTGGCCAGTCTGAAGAGCAAGGGTAGTGACCACTGGGTTCAAGCCTTTCACAGCCGAAGGTTATTCTGCTGCTATGCCACCTGCTTCCTCAGGGCCATCTGTATCTGCCCCATTATCTATGCCTTCCTCCTCAGCTTACCCTCAGGCTGCACTCCGAGTTAATCAGACTTTATCCAGCATCAACAACTGGATGCAGGTAGCTATATAAAAACTATCTACCTTATCCAGTGCAGTCACATCACAGGTAGCTCTAACACAGCTTCAGATGCCTCCGTCAGTGGAGGATTCATTGAAGAAGATCCTTGACAACCAAAAGAAAATTCTGGAGACCCTGGGTACTCATGAGAAGGTGATCAAGGAGCTGGGAAAACAGGTCAAGAAGGTGAAGAAACATCAAGAGCTGTTAAAGAAGGAGGTGGAGAAGCTTACTTCCGCCGGAGATATTCCTCTGGACCTCCTTATGGAGGAGGCTGCCCCTGCAACACAGACAACACAAGCATCATAGCAGGAGGCTGACAGAGAGCCGGTGAGAAGATTTGTGGCACCCCAGACAGAGGACTTGGAGATTCAGTTGGAGGATCCTGAGGAAGATGATGAGTCTATGAAGCCAGAGGATCCCACGAATGACCCCATGCAGACAGAGACCACATAGGGAGTTTCCTTTACTCTCTAGCCCTTCCCCTGATCTTATTTTTGCTTTTAGCATTGAGGACAATGCTAACTTCTTTTTGGGGGGTGGTCTTATTTTGATTTGATGACTTTGATGACTAGCATGTAATAATTCTGATACTATTTTTCTTTATTTTTACTTATCGTTATTTTTATTTCGTTATTTTTCACTTTTGGTATGTATATAACTTTACCATTCCATGTATATATATTCATCCCCATTTTGTATATATTCGTTTCACTCCCTTATTGTACATATTCATTTTAATTTTCGTAGTTTACTTTATAACTTCTTTTTAATTTTCCTTCATAGCTTAGCTTCTTGTTTTCTTTAGTAGCTTCTCTTTGAATTTGTAGCTTCTTTTTATATTTTTTTCATGATCAATAAGCCTTTGATTTTCTTAATGCCACGGTTCTTTCCAAAGGTGGATATTGTTTGAACCGGGTGGCTCTTCCCAACAATGGATGGCGTGACAGACTTCTTAAGGGATTGGGTCTGTTTTTATTTTTGTTTTGATATATATTAGTAATGAATAAAAGTGGCTCAAGTAGGTTTCACTTGGAACTAACACATTTACCTTCGACCTCATGGTTAGAGACAAGTTTGTTGACGAGATTAGCTCTAGTTGTGACCTTTAGACTCTTGAGTTGACTAAAACTATCATTAAGTGGTTTCTGTGAGCCATTTGTGATCTTCAATCTTAGATAGGGTTGTTGTGGGACCTCAACTCTATGCTTTTTAACAATCCAGTAGCTTGAGAGGTGAGTTTTTGAATTTCAAGTCCAAGTCCCGTGCCAACGAGTCTAGAACTTGCCCTGAATGTTTTTCTAGGCGAAATTATAAGTGTAGCTTGACTTGAGAAGTGATTATAGCCTCTCCTTGGTCCCATTTAAACTTTGAAAACTTCTGAAACCTACCATTATGATATCTTTAGTCAACCCCTTTGAGCATAAACCTTTTTCATTCAATAACCACATTACAAGCCTTCATCCGCTTTATAATGAACCTCTCTTAGCACCCAATCTTTCCTTAGTATTGATGATGAACAATAGGCAAAAACATAAGTTTGGGGGAGATACGAGGATTTTCAAAGTGATGAAAGTTTAAAAGAACAAAAAAGAATTGATGAAAGGGAAAGGCAAAGAAAAGGATGAAAAGCCAAAAAGAAGCATGTCAAAAAGGAAGTAAAGGTTGAAAGGATTCAAGAAAACAATGTTGAAAGGCATGGAATGATGAAAAAAGAGAGGAGAAAAATGATTTTCATGAAGAAGAAAGAGTGACAATGTGTCTCTCTAGCTCCCCTAACGAAGAAGAAAATGACTCAAAAAGTCAAGAAAGTATGATCCGAAATGAGAAAATGGAGTGCTTAAGGAAAGATGATACCATCATAGTTCATTATGTCCTACCTTGATCCAAAAATCCTTCATTACATCCCGCTAAAGCCCTATAGGATTTCAACTTGAGTGAGCTAACATTAGTGTGTCGCACCCCCTTTTTTCCTCTTCCTCGTGGAATATCGGGTTTATGACATTGGTTGGGACAACTCTTTTCTTTTGGGAAAGGGGTTTGCATATTTTGAAGAGTCGCCACCTAACGATTTTAACGCTGCGTTAGGGCACCTAAGGGGTTCAATTATAACTACGTTGCTAACCAGAGATTTGGGTAAGGGCTTGAAATTATCCTAAGGGGAAGGTGTTAGGCACCCCTCAGGATCCACAAGTATGGTTCCCGGCCAAATGGTTTCATGAATTTGTACAACTAGCAAATAACAAGTAAAGGCTCAAATAAAAGGGGATTTAAGTCTTAAGCATATAGATGTTTAGAAAACAATAGAGATGATTACGAACTAGCGTATACAGGTGTCCAAGGTTTATAATAATATGGATAATACCAATGCAATACCCGGTAATCACTACTCGAAGAGGGGCTACACATGGTATTAGCGCACCGGTCATCATATCCATATTCTACCCTTCCCACCCCGTAAAGGTAATTAAAGCGTGTGTTGGTCACGGATTCTATTGCGTGCTATTACTCGTCACATCCTATCAATCCTGGAGGAGGCTAGGACTACTATCCTAAAAGGAAGTACTAGGTTGACCCCTAGGTTTAAAGGACAAGATTCTAAGAGACAAACAACGACAATTAGGACTTCAGATAAGGGAAAACAAATAAGAGCAGATACGAGGCCCAAGTAATCCTCCACAGATTATGCACATGATTAGCACGACTCAAACATAAGTAAGGCCTTATTAGCTTCAGAACCTAAGGCATGATGTCTAGGTGAGAATGCAATAGTGAGGCAGCTTTATTATTGATTTCAGAGGATGAACTTTATCAGTTTTTTACTTATTATGACCATTAATAGTCAAGCAACAGTTTTGAAGGAGTATGTTTCCAGTTTTAATAGATTTAACAGATAGGCATTGCTTAAGCGTATGACAATACTCGATAATTATCCAGATGGTTAAAGAAACTATTACAAGTTATTTTTCCTAAACATGTTGTACTTAGGGGTTGCAAAAAATACAGAACTATTACCAGTTGTTTGGAAACTTGGTAAATTTATTTTTTAGGGCCTTTTTATGCAATCAGTAGTTAAACTAGGTGCTGAATGAGGTCCTAAGACATGATATCTAATATGCACACACAGGGATGCAGGATGGGTGGTATGCAGAATTCCTAGGAAGGATTTCTAAATGCATAAAGTCACAGTATTTGAACATGACATGCAGCAAGTATGAGGATGACTTGTTTATTAGAGCATTATTATCCTAAGCATGATTCCTAGGTGTAACACAACATTACAGCGATATTAGTGCCGGTTTACATGAATAACAGGTTTATATTAACGTTTAATCCTAGAGCATGATTTCTATATGATAAATGATAATACCATAAGAGGAAGATGAAACAGTAAACATGGACCTAAGGAACAGGATATCTAATGCATGATATGCTCGCATACAATCAGCCCTAAGCATGAATTTCTAGTGCACACGTAAGAAAATATAAACTTGGAGGCATGTTAACCCTTTAACATGGATAATCTATATAACTACCCTCCCCTTTCCACTATCCATTCCCAAATATCTATTTACAAATTATTACAGGCCGGGAATTATGAATTACACAACCAAAGGAAAAATAAGAAGTTACTTCTATAGGGAGCCTTCAATTAGGCCCAGATCTTCCAAACCTCAATGCCTTTGGTGTTTCATAGCCTTTCATAGTCCGGGTGTGTCAGAGTTCCCTAAGGACCTCAAGGGCTCCCGGGCAGTGCTCACACCCAGACATAGCCAAAANGAATGCAATAGTGAGGCAGCTTTATTATTGATTTCAGAGGATGAACTTTATCAGTTTTTTACTTATTATGACCATTAATAGTCAAGCAACAGTTTTGAAGGAGTATGTTTCCAGTTTTAATAGATTTAACAGATAGGCATTGCTTAAGCGTATGACAATACTCGATAATTATCCAGATGGTTAAAGAAACTATTACAAGTTATTTTTCCTAAACATGTTGTACTTAGGGGTTGCAAAAAATACAGAACTATTACCAGTTGTTTGGAAACTTGGTAAATTTATTTTTTAGGGCCTTTTTATGCAATCAGTAGTTAAACTAGGTGCTGAATGAGGTCCTAAGACATGATATCTAATATGCACACACAGGGATGCAGGATGGGTGGTATGCAGAATTCCTAGGAAGGATTTCTAAATGCATAAAGTCACAGTATTTGAACATGACATGCAGCAAGTATGAGGATGACTTGTTTATTAGAGCATTATTATCCTAAGCATGATTCCTAGGTGTAACACAACATTACAGCGATATTAGTGCCGGTTTACATGAATAACAGGTTTATATTAACGTTTAATCCTAGAGCATGATTTCTATATGATAAATGATAATACCATAAGAGGAAGATGAAACAGTAAACATGGACCTAAGGAACAGGATATCTAATGCATGATATGCTCGCATACAATCAGCCCTAAGCATGAATTTCTAGTGCACACGTAAGAAAATATAAACTTGGAGGCATGTTAACCCTTTAACATGGATAATCTATATAACTACCCTCCCCTTTCCACTATCCATTCCCAAATATCTATTTACAAATTATTACAGGCCGGGAATTATGAATTACACAACCAAAGGAAAAATAAGAAGTTACTTCTATAGGGAGCCTTCAATTAGGCCCAGATCTTCCAAATCTCAATGCCTTTGGTGTTTCATAGCCTTTCATAGTCCGTGTGTGTCAGAGTTCCCTAAGGACCTCAACACCCAGACATAGCCAAAGAGTTAAACATGTGTAGTGTGGGAAGTGTCAGCCTTGTGTGCCAGAGTTCAGAGGGAACTCAAAGGGTCCCCAAAGCAGTGCTCACACGAAGGGGGCTAAACTTAGAATTCTAAGAGTATATGTGAGAGTGATTTTTATTTTTTTAAAAGGGTTTAAGTAAGAAACAATTTTGAGAAAGGGCAAGTAAGAAAACAGTTTTGAGAAAGGGTAAGTAAGAAAATTGTTTTGAAGAAGGAAATAGAAGCTTAACATCACACAAAGGACGAAGGATAGTCCAACAATCACAAACAGGGGTAATGGAATTTGAGGGACAAATACAGAGCATGTGAGGGCAGACATGTAGCAGGAAGATACACATATAGACGTACAATCAGAAACTCCTAAGGGTCTAGAGGATTAGGGGTACAACAAAGTACTAGGTTAGATTAACCCCTAAAACAACTAAGACCATGGTTAAACTAATGTACCAGTCATAGGCATGTAAGAAGTAGGTGCTAAGTCATAGGCATATAGAAACATGCTGTCATAAACAAATAAAGCCTAACTTAACATGCTGAGGGGAGTGTCGGTCCCAAACGCACACGCAAGTATACGTGGTCGTACAAGTAATATAATGATAAATCGAGTGTCGAACCCACAGAGACTTGTGTAAAATACTTACTAAATCACTCTAATTGTTATTCAATCAAGCCAAAATAAAAATCCAGGAATGTAAATATTTTATACTACGATTCTAAGAAATAACTAATTATCAAGTAACGAGTTGATTGTTGTGTATTCAATAGAGACAAATATTCCAGGGTTGTGGTCGATTCACCATTCGTATTGCATTCTAATTAACTCTCCCTTTCATATAATTCACTCATGGTTTCTAATTAGTAGATAATTTCTCTCATAGCCTTCTCCCGAAGCACTACTCGCCTATTCTCAATAGATTAATGCCTATATTCCTATGAAATTAATGTATTAGAACACACTAAGATTACGATATTTAATTAAGCACTGTGACTAGGTATATTCCTATCCTAAACACAAATCCGCTCCCCTGAAGGGTTAAGATCGTGCTCTCTTCAACTCTTCTCTAATCTATACATGGCTCTCTCAAGCATAGCATAGATAGTATATAGAACCTAACTGCTGGCCAGACAATTAAGCAATTAAATACAGAATTGAAGAAACAACCATATATTGAGTGAACTATAATCAAGGTTAAACTAATGTCGAATAATAATATTCATGGCTAAATCACAACCCCAGAACAATGGGTGTTTAGCCACTCATGCTAAAATCAAAAAATTGCATAAGTGTTGTATTGATTGTAAATACTAGAAAATGATGAAGAAAATTGAGAATCCTTCGCTCCCTAGCAATCCCGTGTGTATTCTTCCTCCAAAGTGGCGTCCAACCCCTCAAAAATAAGCTTAGACTTGCTTTTATACGTGTTGGGTAGGTTTAGGGCCGAAATAACTGTGTCTCGGGAAAAATAGGAAAAATTCACGTCACCGGCGCCCTGGCTAGCGCCGGGCGCCCACCAGGGCGCTGCCCCTCATAATTTTTCTACCTCCAGCACCACAGGTGGCGCCCAGCCCTGCCTGTGGCGCCTAAAATTGCCGTTTTCCTGGTTTCTGCGTTTTGGCTCTAATTTTGCGCGTTTCGCCCCCAATTGATCCCGAATCATTCCTAAACCTAAAAACACTTCAAATTAATATAAATCATCACATTTAACATCTAAACTCACGAAACAAAAGTAAAATATGAGGCGATATACATAGAAATATATACACTTTAAGCTAAACATCAACACCCCACACTTAGACTCTTGCTCGTCCTCGAGCAATGGGACAATCTACTACCATTCAACACGTACAAAGTTCATTATCAAGGAATATTTTACTTTTCAATCACACACCTTACCCCTTGACTAGGATCGATACCGGCAATCAAGTATGAATATACAAAATTTCACATTCTTCCCCTTCTTTAAACATGCCCAAGTATAACAATTTAATCAATCATACCAACAACCTAATTGCAACCACCCAACCTCAAGAGTCAACTTGCAACCACTAATCCCTCTCAATTCATGCACCTACCCAACAAGAAAGTTTACAACATTACCAATCGTTCATGAGATCATGTGCCCTCAGCACAATCAAAGAGTGTATATAACTAGTCCCTACATTCAAATATGCTTTTGAACATAATTTAAGGACATCACACAATTGAAAAAATTCACTCACTCTCACAAAGAATTCATATGCATCCCGTGGTCGTACCATAAGCTTGCCCTTAGTGTAGATCTCTACTAATTTAAGCTAGCCAAGTCTAGGATCAATTAGAACTTTTAAGGTTGTAATGTAGGCTAAGGGACATGTAGGATATATTTAGGAATAGTGACTAACCCTCCTAAGCACTTTAATACACTACCTTCACAAATCAACACATATTCTTCTCAACAAATTCCTTTGCCATAACTCATATTCGACATAGCCCTTTTTCAATTAAGCACTTCTATATTTTCACTAGCACAAATTAACAAAAATTGGAGGTGTGTATCTTTTTGTACATACATTTACTATCATTTTTTTCTCTTTCTTTCCTACACACACTCCATACATGAAGATTCAATGGCTAGTGACTTTTGAATACAATTTTTTAGTGCACTTATAGGATTTTCCATGGCTCCACTCAAAAACTAATCCCCATTGTCTCACCTTACTTCTTTTAGCGACTAAGTGTCTTAGGAGGAAAAGGTGCAAAAAACTCAATTTAAGAACAAAATAGGGGTACGACTTGTAATGTGGGTACCAAAGAAAAGGTCAAAAGGCTCAACGGGGCTAGCAATGGAAAATTTAATTCTTATGTGACAAGCAATCCATGATCAAACAAGAAAAATGCCTACGTCATCCCCTAGACTAGCATAACCTACAATTTTGCATGGATTAACACACGGGGCAAGTTCTAGATTATACAGGATAGCATAGAAAATCACTAAACCTCACTCACACATTGCACATGACTCAATCACAACGGTTTTATTCAACTCTCAAGTCAAGCAAGCACACAAAATTGAGAGAATTAAGCAATATTACACTATGTATCATACAAGTCAAACAACTGAGCTAAGGCGTCACAAAATAGGCTATTTATTTTTACTCAGACATCACATGTCAAACCAAATACAAGGGAAAGCAGAATGTATGTCATAACCTAATATGCCAGCACCAAACATGTCAAAGTGTATTTCTAAGTTACTCAGTTTCTTCCTGACTACTCTAAAAAAAATAATTTTAAGTGCCCGGTTCAAGCTACACCCTTGGAAAAGAACCGGTGCCCAAAGAAAAACCAAGGGATACTACCTAACTATCCTAAAAAAATAAAAATAAAAATCTTTTTGGCATTTTTTTAATCGGACTTTATCCCTCAAGAAAATTGTCCAACAGATCCATCGTTGGGAAAAATCCGAGTTTTTTTTTATTTTTTTATTTTTCTTTTTTTTTTCTTAACTAAAATTTTTTTTACACAGAATTACACTTCTCTTCAGAAAGTAGTTTCCCCACCCCCACACTTATGTTATGCATAGTCCTCGATGCACAATCACAAAGAAAAACATTAAAACAAGGGTGAGAAATACTCCCTGAGACCCTCTCGGGCCTAGCTCGGACATGATTCTCAATATTTAGAGTCGGGATGACCCCACACTTAAGCTCAAACATGCCCCTCAGATTCAACTTTGGTACTCAGACTTCCCCTACTCTGCAAAATAAAAACAACACAAAACTCGACACTTAAAAAACTAAAAAAATAAAAGATATACAGGATGGGTTGCCTCCCAACAAGCGCCTGATTTATAGTCGTGGCACGACTTTGCTATTCTGCTCAGGCTGGGAGCTTTCTCTTCTTCTTTCTCCCATGAAGCCTAGCCTTTTTGCATGCTCTTAACGGGTTTCCTTTTTCATCTCTCGCTCTTTTCTCAATTATCTTTACACCCCCAACATTCAACACCACCTCCTCTGGATCACTACCATTCACATAAGGACTCTACTCTATCCCCTTCACGTCGACCACAGTAATCATGCACAGGTCCTCATAGTGCTTTGGGAGTTTCAGTGCCTTGTACACATTAAAAGTGACCTCCTCATCGTCAACTCTCATTTTTAACTTTCCTGCCCTCACATCAATAATTTCTCCACCAGTAGCTAAGAATGGTCGCCCCAAAATAATGGGAACTTCCTCATCTGCCTCGTAATCAAGAACAATAAAGTCAGCGGGAAGAATAAACTTTCCCACTCGAACTAACACATCCTCAATAATTCCTTCTGGCATAACTAGTGACCTATCTGCTAACTGTAAAATGATTGTGGTAGGTCTAAGCACTCCTAATCCGAGTTTCTTGAACAAAGAAGAGGGCATCAAATTTATACTAGCCCCTAAACCACACAGGGCTCTACCAACTTCTTGTTTTCCAAGAGACAAAGGAATTGTGAAACTCCCAGGATCCTTCAACTTAGGAGGAAGTTTACTTTGAACCCTGGCACTGCACTCTTCAGTAAGTGCAACTGTTTCGGACTCTGCATGTCTTTGTTTGTTTTCCACAATATCGCTGAGATACCTTGCATACTTAGGCACTTCTTGCAAAATTTTCACCAAAGGCAAATTCACACTCACTTGGCTCAACATATCTAGGCATTTTTTGTACTTAGCATCATCTGCCTCTATAGTCTTTGTGGAAAAGGAGGTGGTGGCCTTGTTTCAATTATTGGCTCGGGTCCTTTATCATCTTTCTCATTCCCCTCAACTGGCTTGGGAACTAATTCTCCTTCAGGATGAGTTGTATTCTTCTTTGTTTTTGGAGCTTCTTCTAGTATTCTTCCATTTCTCAAGGTAATTGCATTGACTTAAGCCTTAGGATTAGGCTCAGTATCACTAGGAAGAGCTCCTACTGGTCTGGTATTTTGGGCACTAGCAAGTTGTCCCATTTGACGTTCCAAGTTTCTCATTACTTCTTCTTGGGCATGGTGATCAGCCATTATTTTCTGATTGAAAGCAAGTTGGTCGTTCATCATTCTCTTCATAATCTCCTCAAGGATAGCTGATTGTTCAGCCTGAGGTAGTTTGTATTATTGTTGAGGTGCTTTAGGCCGATACTGATTCTAATTGCCTTGATTTCCACCCCAAAAGAAATTTGGGTGGTTCCTCCAGTTGGGATTGTAAGTGTCCCCATACTGATTTGTTTGGCCTCAATTTACATTACCCACAAAATATACAGGCTCTGGATTTGCTGGACATAGATTGCTCATGTGACCCTCTCCACAGACTTCACAAAATACCTGAATCTGTTGCACTGGTTGCACTGGCTGGGCATGTTGCAGTGGTTGAGACTGTTGCTTGTTAATGATCAGGGTCATTTGATTGACTTGGTTAGTCAATGTAGAGATCTGAGCTGACAATGATGAGACAACATCTAGTTCAAGAACCCCTAGTGACTTTTGAACCACATTCCTTCCCATCCACCTTGCCAATCTGGATTGATTTGGAGAATTTATTGAATAATGCAAATATTTCATCATAATTCTTCTCCAATACCTGACCTCCAGTTGTTGCATCTACCATAATTTTATTTTGGGGATGGATCCCCTCAATGAAAGTGTGAACTAACACTACGTTTGTCTGATTGTGATGAGGATAGTCTCTGAGTAGCCCCTTGAACCTTTCCCATGCTAAATATAAAGATTCGCCTGCTTTCTGTTTAAAGGAGAGTATCTCACTTCTGATCTTTGCAGTCTTGCCTGAAGGGAAGAACCTTGCCAGAAATTTTCTCGCCAAATCGCTCCATGTTGTAATGAAATTAGCTGGTTCTGCCTTTAGCCATCGCTTTGCTTCTCCTAACAGAGAGAATGGGAAAAGCGTGAGCCTCACATAATCTGGTGTGACCCCATTAGTGATATAAGTATCACTAATCTCCAAGAAGTTCGGAATGTGCTGTTGTGGATCCTCGTGTGGAAGACCCATGAACTGCCCGTTTGCATGAAGTAGCTGAATCATGCTCTGTTTCAGCTCAAAGTGCCCAGTGATTCTGGGCTTCACGATGCTGGAGGTAACATTAGCAATACTGGGCATTGCTACCTCCTGAACAACCATGTGTTGTTCCTCTAACATGTTCACAGGAAATTGAACGAGGTCCTGAATATTGTTTGTATCCCTTGCTTCCCTCAACCTTCTGTGAAATGTTCTCTCAGGTTCGGGGTCAAAGACGTCGAGTCTGTCCTGGCTTCTGACCCTACGCATTCAATCAAAGTTCCTAAGATTAAAGTAACAATCAAGTACCATTAGACTGGACAAATAAACAATTAAAGCAAAAACTAGAAAGTAGTCTATATTCAAGTCCCAGCAACGACGCCAAAAACTTGTCGGTCCCAAACGCACACGCAAGTATACATGGTCGTACAAGTAATATAATGATAAATCGAGTGTCGAACCCACATAGACTTGTGTAAACTACTTACTAAATCACTATAATTGTTATTCAATCAAGCCAAAATAAAAATCCAGGAATGTAACTATTTTATACTACGATTCTAAGAAATAACTAATTATCAAGTAACGAGTTGATTGTTGTATATTCAATAGAGACAAATATTCCAGGGTTGTGATCGATTCACCATTCGTATTGCATTCTAATTAACTCTCCCTTTCATATAATTCACTCATGGTTGCTAATTAGTAGATAATTCCTCTCATAGCCTTCTCCCGAAGCACTACTCGCCTATTCTCAATAGATTAACGCCTATATTCCTATGAAATTAATCTATTAGAATGCACTAAGATTACGATATTTAATTAAGCACGGTGACTAGGTATATTCCTATCCTAACCACAAATCCGTTCCCCTGAAGGGTTAAGATCGCGCTCTCTTCAACTCTTCTCTAATCTATACACGGCTCTCCCAAGCATAGCATAGATAGTATATAGAACCTAAATGTTGGCCAGACAATTAAGCAAATTAACACAGAATTGAAGAAACAAACATATATTGAGTGAACTATAATCAAGGTTAAACTAATGTCGAATAACAATATTCATGGCTAAATCACAAACCCCGGAACAATGGGTGTTTATCCACTCATGCTAAAATCAAACAATTGCATAAGTGTTGAATTAATTGTAAATACTAGAAAAAGATGAAGAAAACTGAGAATCCTTCTCTCCCTAGTAATCCTGTGTGTATGCTTCCTCCAAAGTGGCGTCCAGCCCCTCAAAAATAAGCTTAGACTTGCTTTTATACGTGTTGGGTAGGTTTAGGGCCGAAATAACCGTGTCCCGGGAAAAATAGGAAAAATTTTCGTCACCTTCCCCTCATTATGTTTCTGCCTCCAGCGTCACAGGTGGCGCCCAGCCCTGCCTGTGGAGTCTAAAATCGACGTTTTCCCGATTTTTTATGTTTTGGCTCTAATTTCGTGCGTTTCGCCCCTACTTGATCCCGAATCATTCCTAAACATAAAAACACTTCAAATTAATATAAATCATCACATTTAACATCTAAAACTCATGAAACAAAAGTAAAATATGAGGCAATATACATAGAAATATATACATTTTAAGCTAAACATTAGGGAGTTCAGGATCCTAAATACAAGCTGAATAATAAGTAAAAGCAAATTAGAAGCATGCTGAATTACAACAGTAGTAGAAACATGTTGGTTTGAGGACTGAAGTCTAAATTAGAACATACCAGTGAAGTGAAGAAAGCAGTAACACAAACAGGAAAGTAGGAGATGCACAATGGTTAGCCTTGGCTTGCAGCCGGCTAACTTAGAATAGTAGTAGTTAGCACAGAAGAGGGAGCAGAGAGTCTTTTTAATTGTGAGAGAGAGATTATGAACATATCAGTTCGTGTGTAATGAGAGAGAAAGTATGCATATATATAGTTTTGAAAGCTGGGTGAAAAGTAAGGTAAAAATCAGAATCAATCAACAATTATGGAACTTAGTATCAATCAGAGTGAAGTCAGCTCAAGTACTACCATGATTAAGGGATTATTCAAACGATGAGTTAAAAATAAGGAAAGACACCACATATAGCTTAAAGGAATATTCAAATAGTGTAAAATCATCATAGGTATCCCTTAATTGAAGGGGTTAAATTCAAACGGCTAGGAGGCAAATAACAAAATAAGGAAAGTTCCCATGCATATAACATATAAGAACAATCTCAACCTAGTACAAGTATGCAATTGAGACTAGGTTCATCAGATTCTTATTAAGAAATAGGGATCAATTAACAGTAAATCAACCAGGTAACAAGGTAAGAAATAAGCTAAAGGTCGGAAATTAGTATGAATATCCCATAAGAAATCAGTAAGGTTTTCAAATCACAAGGAATCAGGGATTCAAATAATAAATCAGGAACCCTAAAGTAAAATTACAGAGAATCACGGATTCGAACAGGAATAACATCAATTAAAGGAGATTAACATGAATTGAATAGATAACATGCAAGAAGTCAGAAACCCTAGTAGTGAAATCATACGAAACTAGGGATTAGTATGAATTACAGAGTGAATAGTGAGATAAACGGGAAAGCAACAAAAATCAAAGACATAGATGAATAACATAAGGTAAAATATCAGTGAATCATAAATCTCATGAAACGCAAACACATATGCAAACATATTATCAAAGACAAATCAGGAACTTAGGGTTTTGGACTAGAAATTAGGGATTTCAACACAACTCATATAAGATAGAGAAACTTGAATGGATCGTTAAACCATAGTAGAGACCCCAGGATAATACTGAAAAGTCATGGAAAATCGTTTAAGAGGGGTCATGAAACCCTAGTTTGAAAACGGAAAGCCTTTTTTGAGAGGAAATCGGAGAATCTTTGAGAAAAACAACGAAATAGTTCAAACACATACACAAATCTATGATACATCTAAAAGAATCGGAAAGTTTTAAGAGTTAGGGTTTTACAGAAAAACTTAGAGAAGATGATAAAGACCTTGAACAGCATTGGCTCGAGCCTCAGGGTCATAAACCCTACTCGGAATCAAGCTCTGGAGGCTTGAAGTAGACAGGAACACCATGGGTGTAGCAGACGGGTTCTCGCCCTTTGAGGGCCTTAGGGAGGACATCACCGGCATAGGAGATCCATGAGAGGCAAGAGGACGAAGGCTTCAAGGTCTCCGACAAAGGGGTGGCCGGAGAAGATGAAGGAGTTCATCGGAACTGAAGAGACGGAAGTCTCCAGAAGAGACTAGAGAGAGAGAGATGAGAGTAGAGAGATGAGGGGTCGTGAGAGAATGAGGGGTCGGAGGGGGGTAGTTAGGTTTTAATTATGGTAAGTGAAATTTGGGCCGTTGATCTAATTTGATCAATGGCTCAGATCGATGCGGGGTTGGGCCGGGTAGGAATTGGTTTGGGCTGGGGAGGAGAATTGGGTTATTATAATCTGGTGGGTTGGGTTGATTTTAAGCTAGAATTCAAATAAATGTGGCCAATTGTTAAATACCTTTTAAAATTAAATAAATAATTAATAAAATAGCTAATACTTATACAAAATGAAATTGAGGTTAAATAAGTAGAATTAAGTTAATTAGCTAATATAAAAAATATAAAACGGCTAATCAGTGATTAAAATGGTATAAAATATACGATTAGGCAATAATTATAAAATTATTGTAATTATAATTAAATAATGCCAAAATTGGCTAATTATGAAAGAATTAAATCCTGACAGGAATAAAATGGTATATTGAGCTAAGAAATAATTTGAAATTACTTATGATGAAATTTATGAATAGTTATTGCATATAAAACACTAAATAATTAGGAAAATAAATTGGTAAAATTATGAAAAAATGCCAATTATTATGAAAAGTGATTTTGAGGTATATATGCAAATTTTTAAAAAATAGTTTGAGAAAAAATTGGATATCAACATATTGGTGATTTACATGAGGGTCAAGCTTATGGTACTTAGAGCCGGACTTGTGGCATTCTTTTGAGAGTGATGAGTGCACTTCTTTACAATCCCTGTTTTGAGTGTCACATTCTTTTAGGTGAGATTAGCTCATGGAGTGTAGAGGAGGACTCTGGGATCCACAATGACCTACGCGAGAGAGCGAGTTTCCTTGATGAATTGAGTCAACTCTTGATGCTCTTGTGTCACATTAGAACTATGGAACTCAAGAAGTCATAGCATGATGTTGTTGATAATGCATTTGTGTTGAGGGTAATTGTTAGTCCCAATTGATGCTCGATGAAGTCACCTTAGAAAAACACAAATATTCCTTCCCATGATGATGGTGTGGCCATTGTTGGTGAGGATGATAACTTTCTTATGACAGAGGAAATAATTCCCTGTAGGGAGAAGGCTAGGTCTGATTTCTCGAAGTTGCCTGAGGATGACCCTGAAATCTCGGAGTCGTTGATGAAAGATGCCACCTTTACTAAGTTTAGGGTTAAATTCAAAATTCCCACCCACATAGACCTAATCCCTACAGGGCATGATGCGATGCAAATACACCGCCCTAGGTACTGCGCCTTCTACGCATACCCCTTCTATGTAGGTTATTCTTTCCCTATCCTCCCCTTGGATGAAGAGTTCTGCTGCTATTACCGAGTGTTCCCAGCTCAACTTTCCCCTATATTTACAAGCTCATTCGTATGATCTCGAAGTTCCCGGAGTTAGCTGGGGTCGAGGTGACCCTCCGTCAATTGATGCATCTCTTCGTTCCCAATTTTCATAGGGGGGAGATGTTACATCTTCGCCACCGAGGTAGAAAATGTCTAGTGGTGAAAATGGATGACAAGGCTAACCGCCAGTTTTGGTTCAATTACTTCTACATCAAAAATGAGGACGTAGTGGTTAATGGGTTTCCCGAGCTTTAGAACTACGCCAGTAAGAATCTCTCTTCCTTTTTCCTTTATTGTGTTTCGTGTTGGTTGACTTTGTTTGTAGTGACTATCTTTTCTTCACGTAGCCGATGTTCAACCCCCTCCTTTGGTCGAGGATATTCACGATTGGGTTAGTCGGGTTCTCCTTCATACGGTGGGGATTCGTGAATGGCCGGCCTTCCGCCATAAGTTTGGGCCCAAGCTTCCCCAGCAAGTTTTCTTATCTTAGGTCTTTCTTGTTGTGTCTCTTATTGGCCGCATCTTATCGTTGGGGGGATTGATCTCGACCATCTTCTTTTCTTTTGTTATTAGACCGGGGAGGTTTTAGGATGTCGAAAGCTCCTATTACTGCATTCCGCCAAGCGACCATTACAACGAGATCTGCCATAGCCGCGGCTGCGACCGTGACCAAACCTGCCCGGTCATCTATCTCCGTTTGGCCTCCGACTCTGGCTAGACCAAATCGACCAGTGGCGGCCTCAACATCAGGGACATTGGCTTTTCCTATTATTCATTTAGTAGATGATTCATCACCGAGTGAGAAGTACTTGGTTCCACGTAAAAAGAGCTCGGTGGATGTTGGCGATGGAACACTTCAAGTAGTGGACTCTACAAGGGGAGACTGTGAGCCGACCATTGCTGCGCTTGAAAATGATGCAGATTTGTCATCCGAACTTTCGCTGTCAACGGGGGCCATGGAAAGTGCACATTTACCTATAGTTGAGGTTGGAGTTGGCGGGTCATCTATGGAGGTTGCAGATACTGTACTAAGAAATGAGTAGTCGTCCTCGGGACTGTTGACGTTCGTTCATCAGCTGAGGGGAGATGTAAAGGCATTGCCGAGGACAACTATGAAACCGGCTCTAACATTGACCCCGATGAGGTACGGATGCTGAGTGAGGGGTTCACTTGGGTGGAAGTAAGGTTGGAAGGGTCCACTCATACCATCGTAGTCCCTATGGACCGAGACCTCTTGGTGAACACGGAAGATGTGGTCCCTTCCTTAGGTCCTCTTTGCTCCGATGTGGAGGGAAAGACTTTCGAGATGTTGAACGATGCCTCCATGTTGAGCGAGAGGATAGGCGCAAAACCATTTTCAAGAAGATGAAGAGTAAGTATCGTGAATACCGCATCAAGCATTGCAAGATCTGTAGTGGGTTTGGCGAGAGCACTAACTTCCAAGCTATCAGGAACGAGCTGAAGCAGAAAGACGATGAGATAATAAGAGTCATCAGCAAATGCAACATCGTTGAAAGGGCACTTAGGGACAACGAAGAGGATCTCGAGGTGAGAAGAATCTCGAACAATGTTCGGTTAGGGCTGATTCTTTGGGTAGCGAAGGTTGCTGAGAGGACAGCTGACTTGGAGAAGGCCGAGTCTGCGATCCTTGCGAGAAAATGATTTGGAGACGGCTAACTCAGAGAAGCATGACTTGATGAGCGGATAAGGGAGCTAGAAAAAGAGGTTTCTAGCCTTGGCGACCAAGTCACCGTTCTCGAGGCCGAGAAAGCACAGTTATTGCCTCAGCCGTCATCCTCTCACGCTTCTGTTTTTCCTGATGTTTTGCGGGATTTATGTGAGAAGTGGATCCATGCCGAGGCCCAGCTGGATATATTTAAAAGTTTGATGACGGTGGGGAAAGTTCTTGAGGCCAACTTTGAGGATGCTCGTGCTAAGGTGCGTGCAGCTCGGATTGCTTGCGTCTATGATACTGCTACCCCCGATGCCGGTGATGGCGAGGAAGACGTGGACAGGATTAAGTAGGACGCTTGGTACGAGGACGAGTATCCCAATGGCGATGGCGGGGATGATGCTGTTGGGTCAGGTGGCGAGTAATTATCTTTTTTTGTTTGTAAATTTTGTGCATACTTTTGCGGGCATCTTGTAATGTATATTGTTGAAGTATGAAATGTTATTTATTCTGTTCGAGCTTGTATGCTTCTTTCTTTTGTTCTGTCATTTGGCTACTTTTAGTTGCAGAAGCTAGGTTCGTGTGTTGAACGAGGTCAAATGCCGAACTTAGGTAGTCATGACTTGGGTCCAGTAAGTGTTAACTCGAACGAGGTCAAATATAACCGGAGCTTAGTTCGAATAGTAACTTAGTTAGTTTGAGCGAGGTCGAGCATAACTTAAACTTAATAATGGTTGGGGGCCGTATGAGTGTTAATTCGAACGAAGTCGAATATAACCCATAGTTAACTCGAAGGAGGTAGAATGTGAATTCGAGCGAGGTAGAATGTTATTTGATTCGAATGAGGTTGAATGTTATTTGTTTCGAACGAGGCCAAATGTTTTTTTTAATCCGAACGAGGTCGAATGTGGTTTACTTTAAACGAGGTCAAACAAAATTTAATTCGAGTGAGGTCGAATTTTTTATAATTCGAATGAGGTCGAATGTGATTTACTTCGAACGAGGTTGAATGTAATTTAATCCGAATGTTTTTTAATGCGAACGAGGTAGAATGTGATTTACTTCGAATCAGGTCGAATGTAGCTTAATTCGAAGGTGGTCGAATGTTTTTTAATTCGAACGAGGTTGAATGTTATTTAATTCGAACGAGATCGAATGTTTTTGAATTCGAACGAGGTGGAATGTAATTTAATTCGAATGAGGTCGAACGTAATTTATTCAATTGTGGTCGTGGGCCGAGTAGATACCGAGGCAACATTGTTCTGGTGGAAACATGGGCGAACATACATTTTTATTTGCTCATACTTGGAGAAATTTACATATATTTCGGGATGGCATTCCAGTCCCGATATTTCTAGTCCCTTCATTGGGAAACCTCGAGATATGTCAAGAGGTTGGGCACTGAACTGACTGTCCTGTGCCTTTTTCCATTTTCACTTTGACTTGAAGTTTTCCCCTTATCGCCTCGTTAAAACGCTCCTTGAGAAAACCCAATTGGGACAAAGCTCAAGTGAGGGAAAAAGAGCACGATTTGGAGGATGCTTATTCGTAAAAGTTGAAGTACTTGAGGTGGGCGACGTTCCAGTTATTTGGTAGCAGTCCTTCCATCGTTTCTAGTTGAAATGACCTTTTGTTTGCTGCTGCTGTAATTTTGAATGGGCTGTCCCAATTCCTTCCCAGTTTTCCCTCCCGCGGGTCTTTGCTTGTTTGTATTTTGGCCTTGAGCACGTAGTCCCCGACTTTGAGTGGTCTGATCTTGGCCTTTTTGTTGTAGTAGCGTTCTGCCTATTGTTTTTGGGTGATAATCCTTATGTAGACCATATCTCTTTGTTCTTCGGCTTCGTCGAGTTCCCTCCCGCGGGTCTTTGCTTGTTTGTATTTTGGCCTTGAGCACGTAGTCCCCGACTTTGAGTGGTCTGATCTTGGCCTTTTTGTTGTAGTAGCGTTCTGCCTATTGTTTTTGGGTGATAATCCTTATGTAGACCATATCTCTTTGTTCTTCGGCTTCGTCGAGTTCCCTCCCGCGGGTCTTTGCTTTCTTGTATTTTGGCCTTGAGCACGTAGTCCCCGACTTTGAGTGGTCTGATCTTGACCTTTTTGTTGTAGTGTTCTGCCTGTTGTTTTTGGGTGATAATCCTTATGTAGACCATATCTCTTCGTTCTTTGGCTTCGTCGAGTTCCTGCCTTCTAGTTTCGTCGTTTCTCGGTCCGCTCTCATGGGAGTATCTCAAATTGGGCTCTCTGACTTCGACTGGTATTACTGCATCAATCCTATAAACTAATGAGTATGGCATCTCTCTTGTTCTCATCTTTGACGTTGTGTGGTAAGCCCATAGAACTTCTGGTAGTAGTTCTGGCAATAGTCCCTTAGCGTCCTCGAGATTTTTCTTCATGATATTCAATATTGATTTATTGGAGGATTTCGCTTGCCCGTTGCCCGCTGGGTGGTATGGGGTGGAGAGTATTCTTTTGAAATGCCATTTATTGAAAAATTTGGAGACCTTTTTTCCAGTAAATTGGGGTCCGTTGTCGCAGCTGATATCTTTGGAGAGTCCGAAGCGACACATAATGTTTTTCCATATGAAGGCGATCACTTCCTTCTCGCGTATCTGAGCGAACGCTCCTGCTTCTATCCATTTAGGAAAATAGTCAGTTAAAACCAAAAGAAAACGTACGTTACATCGTCCCCCGGGGAGGGCCGACGATGTCCATCCCCCACTTGATGAAAGGACAAGGGGAAGTGACCGAGTGGAGATGCTCGCCCTCTTAGTGGATCATCGGGGCGTATTTTTGGCATTTCTCTCATCTTTTCATGAAGTATGCAGCCCCTGTTTTCCCAGTAGGCTGATAACTAGGGATTTTAGCCTACTATTTGCTCTCTTTTGCGTAAGTTTTGGGGTAAAAAATGCATAAAGATATTCCCGAAACTAACTTAATATGCTTGCTTGCAAGGTTTGGTTAAAATGAGGAAAATAAGCCATAATCAACTCAAGAAGGAGTCAATCTTGCACAAATCAAGGTTGGAAACTGGAACGCTGAGAGTGGTAGAAATATGCGGACGCATAAGGACCACCGCTGAGATGGCCACAAATACGCGGCCCGCGAAAGTGAGATTCAGAGAGGCTGTTTTTGGACACAAGATTGACCGCTGACAGCGATGGAAAAGCGCGGCCGTGGAATATTTGGCGCGGCCGTGATTGTATTTTCGCTGAGAGTGTACTTCAAGGTTCAGAGGCCCCGCAAGTTAAACTTGACTGAAGAACGCGGTCCGCGTTCAAATTACGCGGCCGCGAATTAAGCTCACGCGGACATGGTGGATTTTACGCTGTCTGCGAAACAAATCTCAATCCAGATTCAAATATGGAAAAACGCGGACCGCGTTCATTATTACGCGGCCGCGAAAGCTCAAGCGTGGATGCGGTAAAAATTACGCATCCGCGAATCCTCCGCAGGGGCATTTTTGACCGAAAATTTTAGCTGTGTATAAATAGACCTTTTCGACATTTTTAGGTCAAGTTTTGTTTTAGGGAGGACGTGAATGGCTGAGTTTTACCTTTTTGAGTAATTTTAGAGTAGATTTATCTTCAATCTTTAGATTTTCGACTTGTAGTTGAATATTATGGCTTATATTTCATCTCTACCATTGATTTCTACTATTATCATGAGTAGCTCGACCCATAGCTAGGGTTGTGACCCAACCCTAGTGTGGGTATTTAATGGGACTTGAATTTTAGGGCTTAAACGTTTATGGGTTAGTGGTATTTGGCCTAATTCATGCTTTAATTGTAGAATTGGTGATTGCAAACACTGATGCGTGCCTTTATGACTTAGGCTCTTCTTGAAAAAGATGGACTAAGTCTAGAAAAATTAGCCTAACAAGGAATTGGGGTGAATTCAAGAGATTGATAGCCCCAATTAAAGGGTTAAACCTAGAGATAGTAATACCCGACTTGAGTCAATTTCACTTGTGTTACATGAACACCCATTTGGGCTTGAGAAAGCCAAATCAAGCAAAGTCACTCAAATTACCGAGAGGTATAGAGTGAGCATTTATGTGTGATGGTTATATCACGGCCCCAATTATAACAAGCATGTCTTATATTCTCGATCCCATTAGATACTCACCTAGGTGGAAGTCACTTCCCTAGTGCATTTTAAACCTTGAAAACTTTCACAAAAATATTGTACTTAGATTACTCTTGTCAACAATAGTATCAAACTTAGAATAGAATAAATCACAACTATGGTTAGAAGTGCAATTAGAAACAACACGCACATATAGATTAGTTAGATACCCAACTCCAAACCAAATTAAGTCCCTGTGGAAATCAATCCCGACCTTATCGGGAAAACTGCATCGACCACTCCTCGCTACTATATTAGTGTAGGGTTGGAACCGATGATAGGCCAGTAGTAAACTGCCCGTATAAGTCATCTGACCAGAGCTTGGTTTCCGGAATGAGCCCCGCAGTGGCCTTCGTGGACTTCTTCTAGTATGCGCCGCGTTTGATTCGGGCTAAGAATTTCACTAGGGAGCCGCCATATGTCTTCTAGTAAAAATCGTTGTGGATTTTGCATCTGAAGTTTCTTGGCTTCCTTTTTATCATCTGGGAGTACACCATCCTGTAAGTATGTAACAATACGGTTGCGCCAGTCCCAAGTTAGATTATAGTCCTTACCTCGATTTGATCTATTGACGAATGGAGAAGGATAACCACATTTCCTTCTTCGGTTTATGCTTTTAGTGGTTGCCGCTAATTTGGCGAGGCCGTCTGCTTCAGTGTTTTGTGCTTGAGGGATTTGGTCGAGCTAGCATTTGTCAAACTCGGGCAGTAATTTGCAAATTTCGGCCTGGTATTTTTTCAACCTTTGCTCTTTGACCTGGGAAGTTCCTCTGACTTGGTTGACGACGATTTGAGAGTCGCAGCGCAGGATGACCTGCCTCACCCCGTACTTGAGTGCTAGCCTTAATCCTACAATCAAGACATCATGCTCGACCTCATTGTTAGTCATGTCCAGGCACCTAATGGACTGGCAAATTACTTCACTGTCGGGACCTCGAGCACGAGACCCAATCCGGATCCTGACGCAGTGGAAGCACCGTCGGTGTACAAAATCCATAGATCTTGTATTTGTGGAGAAGCATGGGCGGCTTCTTTTTCGACTTCGGGCATTTTTTTAACGCTGAAGTCGGCAATGACTTGTGATTTTATCGGCGCTCGCGGTTGATATGTGATACCATGCTCGCTTAATTCTATGTCCCACTTGGCTAACCTTCCTGATAGCGCGAGATTATGCAAAATACTTCTCAAGGGGAAAGTTGTGACTACCGAGATGGGGTGTCACTGAAAGTATGGTCTAAGCTTTCACGAAGCAACGACCAGGGGCATGACTAGTTTTCGAGGTAGGGGGTACCTCGTCTGGGCGTCGATTAAGGTTTTGCTAATGTAGTAGATGGGATATTGCGTATCTTTTTCTTCTTGGACCATGACTGCATTCACCGCTACTTCAGATATGGCGAGATGGACGAGGAGACGTTCCCTAGGTTGTGCTTTGGCAAGCAACAGTGGTGATGATAGATAACCCTTTAACTCTTTCACGGCTTGAACGCACTCAGAAGTCCATAGGAGGACGTTGTCCTTCTTGAGTATGCTGAAAAACTAATTACATTTGTTAGATGATCGCGAGATGAATCTTGAATAGGCGACAAAGTGGCCGGTCAGCCTCTGAACCTGATTTTTGCTGGTTAAGTTCTTTGGTATTCCCTCTATGGCTTTGATTTTGTCGGGGTTGACTTCTATGCCTCTTTGTGATACTAGGAAGACCAAGCATTTTCCTGAGTTTAAGTCGAACGCACACTTCTCAGGATTTAGTTTCATCCCATACCCCCTGAGTATGTCGAAGGCCTTTTTCAGGTGGTTGATGTGATCTTCTTTCCTTTTGGACTTGACCAACATATCGTCTATGTAGATCTCTATGGTCTTGCCGAGTTGGTCTTTGAATATTCTCGTCACCAACCTCTAGTATGGTGCCCCCGCGTTTTTCAATCCAAAAGGCATTACTCTGTAACAATACGTTCCTGGTGGGTGATGAAGGTGGTCTTCTCCAGGTCCTCCTCTTCCATGAGGATATGGTTATAGCCCGAGTATACATCTAAGAAGCTCATCAGTTCATGCCCGACTGTTGCGTCAATGAGTTGGTCGATATGGGGTAGCGGGAATGAGTCTTTTGGGCATGCTTTGTTCAAAGATGTAAAGTCTACGCACATCCGTCACTTTTCGTTCTTCACCATGACCACGTTGGCGAACCATTGGGGGTATTTTGATTCCCTGATTGAGCCATTTTCCAGCAATTTTTCAACCTCCTCGCGGACTGAATCATTTATTACGGAATTGAACTTCTGCCTAACTTGCCTTACCGGGGGTAGAATGGGTCGACTTTCAACTTGTGTGTAGCGACCTCCTTTGAGATACCTGGCATGTCTGAATGGGGCAAAGCCAACAAGTCTGTGTTATTAGTTAAGAAATGACATAATTTACCTGGTTCCTGAAGCTTGAAGTCGATGTAGGTTTTCTTGTTGTGGTCATTATCATCAAGTTGGACGGGGTCAAGGTCTTCTACGGTTGATCCCGTGGCTTTTATTGTTTCGAGGTCTCTGATGACATCCTCTCTTTCATCACTACTCGACCTTGACCCTATTAATTGCTATGCATCTTTTGCTTTGCCCTTCATTGTTGGGTGTATGTTCAATCCTGGGCGATATGATAACATTCTCGAGAGTGCGTTGTTCTCCTTGTATGATGAACACTCCCCATGGGGTGGGAAATTTGATAACCTGGTACAAGCTGGAGGGGATGGCCTTCATGGCATGTATCCAAGGTCGACCTATTATGGTGTTGTACGACATATACTGGTCTATGATGTGGAATGTGGTTTGCAGAGTGACACCGCCGGCCAGGAGGGGGAGTGTGATTTCTCCAGATGTTCGTTCAACTGCATTATTAAAATCGGTTAGCGTGATGCAGTGCGACACTATCTTATCCTCGAGTTTCATCTGAGCTAGTACTCGAGGGTGGATAATGCACGCGCTGCTTCCATTGTCCACCATAATGCGCCTTACATCTTTATCTAATATTTGTCAAGTGATAACAATGGCATCATAGTGAGGGAAAACCAAACTGTGGGTATTTGACTTATCGAAGATGATACTTTCTTCGAGTTCATCGTAGCGTTCATGAGTGATCGATCGTTTGAGTTTGTGGGTTGTGGTGAGATTTAGTCTGTTCATCGATGCTCCGTCGCTGCCTCCAATGATCATTTTAATGGTATGGGTTGGTGAAGGTGGTTTCGGCGGCCCTGGTGTTGTTCACGCCCTCGGGCAAAATTGGCCCTCCCTCGGTCGCTCAGCAGTTCCTTCAAGTGCCCTTGGTGAAGCATGTTAACGACCTCCTTTCTTAGATCGATGCAGTACTCAGTTTATGACCTCTCTCCTTGTGGAATTCACATAGGGAGTTTGACTTTAGGGTGCTTGGGTTGGACCTCATCTTTTGTGCTTCACTTTTGGGCCGAGCTTCTCCAACGCGTAGACTATTTCTGAAGGTGATACACAAAAGTTCTGAGCATATAGTAAAGGGGGAATACCTCTCTCGGTTGATGCCCCTGATATATGGTTGATGCCTTTCTTGGTTGGGCCGTGGAGTTTCTAGATCTCTTCTAGGATACTTTCTTCGGTCTTTCTTGGATTCAGCCTGTATCGAGGTCAACCACTTGGTCGGCGCATTCATGTCGTCTTCGCTAGCACGGAATTCAGCACAATATGAAATATGTAATTCATCCCAAGTGGTTGGGGGATATTTCATAAGCCGACTTACCAACTTTCTGGTCGCCCTCGAACCTTTTCTGTTCAGCACGTTTTGGAAAGTTGCTATAGCCATGCCTTCTGATAAATTTGGTAAGGTCATCCTTACATGGTTGAATTGATCGAGGAAGTCCCCCGGTCCCTCTCCAGGTGATTGTTTGATGGAAAATATATCATTCACTTTTGCCTCTGACTTTTTAGAACCGACATGGGCCGTTACGAACTTGTCAGCCATCTCTTTGAATGTTTCAATGGATCACACGGGCAGCTGTGAATACCAAGTTAATGCGCCTCCGGTGAGGGTTTCGCCAAATGTTTTCAACAGGATGGAGGATACTTGTTATTTGGCGAGATCGTTGCCCTTTACCACGGTGATAATGAGTCACATGATCTTCGTGGTCGGTCGTACCGTCGTATAATTTTAGGTAAGACGGCATTTTGAAGGTCTTGGGTATGGCATGCGGGGCGGCTTCATCTCTATAGGGTTGCTCAACGAAACTGCGAACATCTCTTTTTGGTAAGATTTTTAGGGTGCCCGGTATTTTGTCAACTCTTTCTTGATGCTCTTTCATTTGGTCTCGAAGCATTTTGTTTTCTTTTTCCATTTCTTCCATCTTCCTCAGAATGGTTGTGAGGGTGTCTTCACCTGCATTACTAACATTGTGAGTGATACTTGTTACTGGAGGGAGAGGGACGTGCTGCTTGGTTGTTGCTGGTGCAATGCAAGTCTTTGAATTTTCTCTGATTGCTTTTTGGGCAGGCTTGTCGAAGATGCTAGTCAGCGTGTTTGTTAGCCAAGACTCAAGTACTTTATTCACTGCTGGTGGCGCTTCTTCCGTTGTGGACATGGAAGCCCCTTTTCCATGGGACGTTGTGATACTACCACGAGGTAGGGGCAAGCCACTTCGCCTGGGAGAGGCATTTGGCATTACATCTTCACCCTCTGTTTCAGAAACCTCGTTATGGTGTTTAAGAGGTTGGTGGTGAGGTCAGCCACAACCTTCATCCTTTCTTCTATGTTACCTGCCATGTCAGATCTGTGTGTACAAGAGAGTAGGGGTTTTGCATTTTTTTTTGTGCTCGTTATAGATCTAGAAGAAACTAAAATTTTAAGTAGGAAATTCTCATAGCCGGCGCCAAATTGTTTGACCAAAAAATGTAAACCTTTGGTCAAACCAATTAATTATGTACTGAGAGGCTAAACCTAGTTAATGATAATAATTTCATATCTATAATCGAATAATACAAACAAGTAGAGCAGTGTTGAGAGAAGATTTAATGCATTGTGCATTCAATGGTTCAAGATCATTAATGATGAGATAATATCAAGTAATAAATAACAATAAATGACATTAAAGTAAATAAGGAGAATGATTCACCCAATATTGAATGAGGTGGATGATTCCTCTTTCTGACAATGATGGATGACAGAAAAATACTAGAATATTGGGACCCTTCTCAGATCTGATGGAAAAAGTGTGGAATAATAGACAATCGAATCTCTTTAGAAAGGCAGTGTTTGTATTTTATCTAGAGAGAAAGTCTACTTTTCAAAGAATGTTCTTAACATAGAATATTGCATGCCTTTCACATTATCTCTCTTTGTATTTATAAGGGACATAACTCCTATTAACCCTAAAAGTATAAGTACAAAGAATATTCAATAGAATATTCTCTTAAAGATCATATTACTAAATTAGTCGTTACTACTGCTTCTGATACTTGACCTCGTCCATGATTGACTACTCGGCTGTGAGTCCCATTGGTTTCTAGTCGACCTCGACCAAATTACTTTTTGTAATTCCACTTCGTGTCGAATATCCTTGAGGCAGGTTTTGACCCATACAATTATAAGGTAGTAGGTATTTTTTATAATTATATTGATTCACTGTATATCGAGGTTAAAGTTTATTATCTAAAGAATGATTCTTGAAAAAGTGTTGATTATAGTGGGGTTCTAGTAAATGCTGCAGGTAAGTTTGTGAATGGGAAACTTCATTGGGGTACTAGTGATCCTTGTCTTTTTCATTATAAGAGCGGGAATATCATTTCTTTTGATTCGGCTAATGAGAAATGGAAAAAGATGGAGTAGCCTTGCTATAGAGAAGGAGATACTACTTTGCGGGTGGGAGTGTTGCGAAATGATCTTCCTCTTTTTGTAATAAGGAAATATGTTTAGGTTACGAAGGAGTATGGGGTTAAAGAATCTAGGATAAGAGATGTTTACCATCAACTTTTTTGACGATCAAGGTTTGGAGCCACATCAAATAAAGGTGATATTTTGATGATGTTTGGATCAACATTTATAATATACAATCCGAAGGATAACTCATTCAGATATCCGGAGTTTATTAACTTTTATGACTGTTGTGGGGCTAAAATCTGCATTTGAAAGCCTAATCTATCCTCTTTTTTTACAGAAGCGACTACGGATGCAACAAAAAATAAAGGCCGAAAAGATCATATCAAACTAACGGAGTAACAAATAACTTGTAAGAGTACTTTGTTTTCAAGTATTGTCGAATTATCTTTATTGTTTCAAATATAGAACATGATGTATATGTGAAGGATATCTTTAAACCATATTACTAGAAGATTTTGTTAGTCATTTTCATTGGTTTTCTTGACCTTAACCACGGTAGTCAAGAAAACCAATGAAAGAAAATAGCTAGTCCTTGTAGAACATTGTCAAGAGTTTAGCACACATGCATTGGTTGATACTACGATTGTATTTGTTGATTTGGTTTTGTTGTGAGCCATTCAATTGAGGAAGAAAGAGATCAAAAGAGGTATGTGTGGACAACAATTCTTGATAGTTGTATCTACTGAGAGCAAGAGAGGGTCACAAGTAATAACATGTAAAACTCCAGTTCTATATTACCTAATTCCTCAATTTGGACATCATAATATGATCAGTGATTTGGTCTGAGTACTGCTAGTGAATTATTGTTAACTTTAATTCTTTTGGTACATTTATAATAGACAACATATACCACTTGAAGTTGCACCGTCTAGACATCAGATAAGTTAACTATAGTATTTTTGTTTTTGTTCATTGCTTAAGTTGAACAGAGGCACTTTTGTCATGAATCCGACCGGCTATTTAAACTATAAATCCGATCGTCTATTTGTATTAAAGATTTCAAAAATTAAAAATATTTACTTATCTATACTACATTATAAACTTATTATCCCTTTTAGAGAGGTTATCACTTAATTACATATTACAAATTATCATTTATATATAAATAGTATATTAAATTACAATTTTATTCATTTTCCTTCCCACTTCTTCCTCGCTTCGAAAAGTGAGAAACAACAAGAGATTTGCTTGGCAGATTCTATTATGTTGTGATGGTTTTAAGCTATCCAAAAGTAATTGAGGCTCATAGCACATAAGGGAATCAATGTGTATTCCATGGTTTGTTACTTCAATTTGAATTTTAAATTGAATCTCATAGAAATCAGACCGAATTTCTATATGAAAACTGTTGTATTCGGCTATAGATAAAATATAGAATTTGACCTGATTTGTAATATTTTATAAAAAACTTTAGTTACATTCTGTAAGTAGAAAAACTTAGTTATACTGGATAAATAAGTTTAAGTTAGCGTTTGGCCATAAATTCCCAAAATTGTTTTAAAAAATCTAATTTTGGTGAAGCGTGGTTTGAAGATGAAAATCTGTTTGGACATAATTTTTCAAAATATATTTCACTTTTTAAAAAAAAACATGATATGTGACTTGTACCCATAAGCTCAATAAACTAGATTAAAAAAACACCCAACAATACCAAACAAACAAACTTGCTAATTATGTATATGCAGAACCTTCATCGATGTCATTCATTATAATTATCAACAAATCATAGTCCTGAACATAGATAAGTTTGGCACAAAATTATCATTTTTACAATGAACTACATAATACACTATCCCAAAATCATAACTTGATATTTGAATATCAATTGCTAATAATACAATTACTAGCCACTATAATTTGTCAAATTACAATTATATTATAAGATCCATCAGTACAAAAGAAAATAATAGTAGTAATTAGCGGGTGAATTTAAAAATAGTCGGATTTACAAGTGGTGATTGAAAAATAACCACAGTTTCAAAAGTAATCAAAATTTAGCCACTTTTCATGTAAAGATAAATCTGAACGAAAATATTGTTCAAAATCCGGAAATATTGAAGCATAATATACTGGAGTTCGAACTTTTTACATGTGAACTTCCAGCATAATATACTGGAGTTCCAGCATAATATGCTGGAAGTTCATACAAGTGCTCTAATCTCCAACATATTATGCTAGACCTTTCTGTGTTGCAGTAAAATAATGGCTATTTCTCAATGACTTTTCAAACGCTGACTATTTTTTAATAATCATTTGAAAACTGGCTAGCCCTTGCTATTTTAGAGTAATTAGCCGATAGTTAGTTGGGTCATAATATATGGTGGACCAAAAGAAATATAGGCTCATTTTAGATTTTAGAAGGAACTCTGAAAAAACACATTATTAAGACAAGTGACATAACCATAAAAAGACAAGTGACATTAGTAAGACAAAATAAACTACCTTTTTAACTAAAAAGTTATTTTAAATTATGAATTAATGTGTTACTCTATATGAATTAATAAATATAGATATCTTATAATTAATTATATTAAAAAACAAAAATATAAAAAATTAACTACTCATTCAAATTGGGGAGTAGTTTCAAGTTGGAGTTTTAAAGTTATTTTAAAATTTAAAAATTAAAAATAAGAAAAAATTAAATTAGCTACAATAAAAAATGAAACTATTAATAATAAAAAAGATATCTATTCAAGTTGGGGAATAGTTTCAACTTGGTGTTTTAATATTATTTAATAATAAAAAATGAAAATAAAGAAAAACAATTGCCAATTTTAATAACGGTGTGGTTTCAATTTAGAGTTTTAAAATTAAAAAATGGAAATAATCAAATTAAAACACACACACACACACACACACACACACACACACACACACATATATATATATATATATATATATATGTATGTGTGTGTGTGTGTGTGTGTGTGTGTGTGTGTGTGTGTGTTATATATATATATATGTCGCCACCGCTTTTTCCCCTTTCGCGGAGTCCGGGTTTCGACATGCTTTGGGACAACTCGTTTCCTTTTGGGATAGGGGTGTAGAAATTAAAGAGTCGCCACCTAACGGATTTAGGGTGTTGTAACGACCCGACCGGTCACTTTTCTTTCTAGAACCCTGTGCCCCTGAATAAGACTTCCTGTACTTGATTTTATTGATTTATGACTTGCGGTGATAGTTGGTTCGGGAATTTGGATGAGTTTGGGTTGGAATTGGAACACTTAGTTCCTTAAGGGTGGCCTTAAAGGCCAAGTTTGACTTCGGTCAATGTTTTAAGTAAACGACCTCGGCATCGGGATGTGAAGCTCCCAATAGGTTCGTATGATGATTTCGAACTTCGGCATATATTCGGAACGGGTTTTTGATGACCCGGGGGAATTTCGGCGCCATATAGTGAAATATGATTCCTGAAGTTCAAAATTAAGGTTTGGAACGTGTTTTGGTGTTATCGAGTTCCGAACGAAATTCCAAAACTGGGAATAGTTTCGTAGTGTCATTTATGACTTGCTCGCAAAATTTAGTGTCATTCCGAGTAGTATAAATATGTTTCGGCGTATTGGAAGTGAATCCAAGAACTTAAAGTGCTTAAGTTGAGTTTAGTTGGTTTTGGGGTACGATTCTTAGAGTTAATGTTGTTTCGGGCGTACCGTAGGTTCGAGCAAGTCCGTTTTATGATTTAGGACTTGTTGGTATGTTTGAACGGGGCCTCGAGGGCCCTGGATACCTTTCTGACATCGCGCGAGGCGAGTCCCAGCTCAAAAAGAGCTGCTGCTGCACAGAATCTAGTGCGACCGCACCTGTGACTGGACAGCCGCAGGTGCGAGACTGCAGGTGCGGTCGAAGCCTCGCAGGTGCGACCATCAAGGGGGTGCCCAGGATCCGTAGGTGCTGACCGTTCTTCGCAGAAACGGAGTCGCAGGTGCGGGAATCCTTCCAATTATTTATCTATGTCAATACCACACAAGGGTGGGGGGGGG